>JAPMOB010203786.1:0-12710 GCA_029875015.1 Lepomis gibbosus
GTGTGTATGTGTGTGTATGATCGATGTCTTTTTAAAAAATTCTTATCCAAGTGCCAGTCATGTTGGAAATCTTAGTACTAGTGGTTGTAACCGCTGGTGGCCCTAAAACTCTACTGATCTTGTCCTCGCCAGGTGGTGTGCTGAAGGTGGCAAGCTCATCTGCTGTGACTACTGCAACAATGCCTTCTGCAAGAAGTGCATCCTGCGCAACCTGGGCAGGAAGGAGCTGTCAGTCATTACTGATGAGAACTCAAAGTGGCACTGCTATGTCTGCAGGTCAGAGCCCCTCCAGGATCTGATCACTAAATGCCACAGCATCATGGAAAAACAAGAACTTGCGCAACACAAGCAACGAAAACCAGATAAAACCGAGGAACGTGAGAGCAAGACACACAAGAATAAAGCAGTCAAAGAGCACAAAGCAGTTGTCAATGGAAAAGAACACATCGAAGGCTCAGGGACCATGACATTCTCCTACAAAAAACTGCAGATACCCAAAGAACTTATAAAGAAAACAAAAAAGCTTGTTGAAACTACAACTGGTCTGAACAATACCTTCATCCAGTTCATCCAGCAGGCAGCCGAGGACCAGGGAGATAAGTCTATCAGGTATCGGCATTTGAAAGCCTTTAAGGCTGTGCTTGCCGATTTGAAAAAAGCCCATAGTGCTTTGGAGGCGGCTTTGGAGCCTGAGTTCAGAAACATGGAGTTGCAGAATGGTAATGAAGAGCAACATATTGTGAGAAAGAGCCCTGATGTTTTGGTGCCTGTAGAAAATGACCATGCGGATAATATGGTGGATGCAATTGATGAGGCTGACACAGCAGAGGAACTGAACCTGGAGCCGGAAGTGGATCCAGACATGGAGCTGGACGGGGAGCAGGGCATGGAGCAGGGCGGGGAACTAGAGGGGAAGCCGGAGGGGAAGTTGGACAGAGAGCTGGATGGGGAGCCGGGTGGGGAGCTGGTAGAGGAGCAGCGTAATGAGCAGGACGTGGACAATGATCAATTGCCCAATGCGACTGAATTGAAGGACAGCCAAACAGAAACTAATGTGACCAAAAAGACCATTAAAACTGAAGTCTGTGATGATGGGCTGGTGTCAGCTGGTGAAATGTCCTTAGATCATGACATTATGTCTGTTCCTCCTTCAGTTCCTGAAGAGCTTTTTCAGATGGTAGAGAGTCTTGCGGATTCGACCATGCTCTCACAGACTGACACTGATTTGGTCACAGATACCGATACAAAGTCAAATGCAAACTCAACAGACTCTCAACGCCCTCATCCCAAGGTAAAGAACCTCATAGTCAAACTGACTCCTGTGCCAGTCGTGACAACATGTGGTTCAAGGTCCTCCAGGTCCAAAAATAAAGAAAAAGATGAAGAGACGGTGAAGAAGTGTAAAGAAGAATGCATGGAGAAGAAAAATGATGCTGCTGAAAAAGTAGATGGGAGACCCAGCCCACCACCCAGCCGTCGCTCGAGTAGAGTGAAAACCACTCCCTTGAGGAAGCAGACTGAGAACAAGGGCAAGGAAGAGACCTCTGAGTCGGAGTCAGAGGAAGATGGTAAGGGCAAAGCCAAATCCTCCAAGAAATCAAGGAACACCAAAAAAGAGGATTGGAAACAGACCAAGGCCTCAGAGAAAAAGATGGTGGATTCTGACTCGGATGAAGTCCCAAACATACTGTTAGAGAAAGCTGCAGCAGGCCACAGCACGGATGAGGAACAGGGAAGCACAAGTGCTAAAAAGTGTTTATTCAAACTAAACAACACATCCACACAGAACACAGAGAAAGTAAAACGCAAAAGGAAGTCCGAAAGCTCTGATTCAGACTCAGAGAACAAAAGTAAAAAGACATCCAAGAAAAAGAAAATGAATGGCTCAGACTCCCCCAACTCCGACTCTGACCAGGAAAAGGAGACAAAGAGTGTGGGAACAAAGAGGAGATCTAGCCGAGTGAAGAAACAAAATGAAGCAAAAGAGGATGACAAAAACTCTCCTGAGAGGAAGGCTGCCGAGAGGAGAAGGTCTTACGAAAAAAAGCGTAAGGGAAGAAGCTCAAAATCAACCTCCAAGCTCCAGTCATCCTCCAGTGAGGATGAGGAGGAGCAGCAGGCTGAAGGTGACTCTGGAGAGGACAGCGACGCACAAAAGATCAAACCGATTGTGGAGGATAACGTAGTGGGAGCTGGCGGACCTTTCCATCAGTCCTCAGGTAATTTGGGCTAGAACAGGAGTTTTTGGCGGCTAACTATCACCCAATTTAGCCAACCTGACTTTTCAGTCCTTGCATTGTAGGAAAGTTAAATATTTTTTCTAGCTCCGGCCGAAGGGAAAAATATGGTAAAAAATAACTTGCCAGGCAACTCTTGGCAAAAAGCCATTAAGCACATATCATAAAATGTTATTTCATTTCTTTAATGACTTAACAATACATGTGCTATTTTGTTCTGTAGGAGATGAAGGGGATGATAAAGAGAGAGTCTCTCGGGTTTGTGAAGACGACGACGACGACGACGATCCTGAAAACAGGTATTTAATAAAACAGTAATTGCAAAGAGTCTCTTGAATATGGGAAAAGATGATTGATAAAGAGTTATATCTATATCATTCAAGGTCAACAATGAAAGCAGTTTAGAAACTGTGTTCTGGTTTTTACAGAAAACGTATTAACGTAAGGATTTGAATTGTTAATCAGCTAGAGCTGTTTAACCTAACACATTAGCTGGGTTCTCGTAGCATACTGCAATTCTTTACTCGCCATGCTCAGGAACTCGCTGATGTGTTTTGATTTTAAATATTTAAGAATGTATGCGTAGGGCAGCATTTCTCTCTGCTTTATCCCAGTCAATCTGTATCTTTGCCCAATGCCAATAGCAATGTCATAATATTATGTAGTTTCTATACGCTGCCTGGTTTCCACCACTTATCATTCACTAGCTCCAAGGAGAAACTGATAACTTTCCAGTTATATTCCACTTATGAATTGCTGTGTATAGATGGTAAATTGCAGGAAAGTTTCTTTCTGACATGATTCAAGAAAGGAACTATTTAAAATGTGAGTCTCTATTCTTGAAGTAACCTTTTTTCATCATTAAGATTGTTTTGTAGATCATTTTTTAATAATGTGATTTAATAAAAACATGCATCCAACAGCCTGACTGCCTGTTTTTGTGCCACCCCCCCCCTTTCTCCTAAAGGATTGCAAAGAAAATGCTTCTCGCCCAAATAAAATCTAACTACTCTTCTGGAGCAGAGAGCTCTTCTGAAAATGAAGAAGCAGATAAGGACGAAAAATCCTCCAAGAAAGTAAAAAAAGAGGATGAGGATGAAGAAGAGCAGCAAGGTAGCATACATTTTCTAAACCTATGAAGTTATTCTCAAGTAAGCCTCTTTTATTGTGTATCAAACTGTTTGTTTTTTCTCTTCGAAGACGATGATTCAGAAGACTCAAGTTCTGATGTAGAAGTCAAGAAGCGTGGCAGACGCCACAAATTGCTTCGCCATAAACTCTCGCTGAGTGAGGGTGAATCAGGAGATGAGAAAGCTGCCAGTAAAGAGAAGAACAAGGGGGGCAAGAAGAAGTCAGGGCAGAAAGGTTAATTCTGAACTTTAAATTTGCTGTGTGTGTCAACATGAATAAGTGTCTCTGACACTTGTGCGGCACGTGACTTTTCTTCTTGATTTTATTTATCAGTGAGCAGTGATGACTCGTCAGACTCTGACTATGATAAGTCAGACAAGTCAGAGTCCAGTGCAGAGTCGGGGATAAGCGAAGAGCTTAGTGAATCAGAGAATGAGGGGAAGCGTCGAAAGACCAGGTGAGAAGAGAGAACGCGAAGCAATCAATAGCTGTAATTAATTGCTACCCCTAGATCTGGATTGATCTCCTGCTGTACGTGCTTATTCAAATTCTGTTTTTGTCTGTAGAGCGGCAAACAAGAAGGATGAGGAGAAACAGAGAAGTTACAAGCAGAAGAAGAAACGACGCAGGATCAAAGTTCAGGATTCCTCTTCCAGCAATGAGAAGGTGTTTAAAATGCTTGGTAGCAGTCTTGAACTGTCCCAAAGTTGTTTTTTTTCACGGCAGGATTCCCCGCTGGAACGCTTACTAGTCAAGTCATGTATGACACATAAAATGTTATTTGATCTTACCCCTGGAGTGTGTTGTGAGCATTATTGGGGGCACAAATTAATCATTGGGTTGCTTGGCTACTGATCATAGGAAGTGAATTTTTTCCTTAAGGCCTGAAGATCAGAGGGCTGAACTTAATGTTCATTTCCACAGAGCGGAGAAGAAGATGGAGACGGCAACGAAGATGGTGACGACCGCAAAGGACGCAAAAAGCTCCGCAAAATCCTGAAGGACGACAAGCTGCGGACAGAGACGAGGGATGCTCTGAAGGAAGAGGAGGAGAGGAGAAAACGCATAGCAGAGAGGGAAGCATTCAGGGAGAAACTTCGAGAGGTAAAAATGAAAATGAAACAGGCTGCGTGTTCGAAGCCCTAAGCTGATACAGTTTCAACAAACAAACAAAGGGATCAACACAAAGGGACACAAGTCTCCTGTCCCAATTTTAGGATTTCCTCCAGTTTTTAGAGGAGGTAATGACTGGTTGAGCAGCGCGGAGAGTCCACTCTGGGCTTTGCTCAAAGTAATTAAAGCCCAAAATGTAATCAGAAGTAGTGCCATGAGTATTGGATTGGAAGGATTTTGAGTACCTTGTTTAAGGCTTTTGATCAGTATGTGAAATTTAGTGATATACAGATTTAAATGTATCTGAGCAGACAGGCCAGATATTTAGCTGCCCTAAGTGACAGTCTAAGCAATGGCCCTTTAAGCATGGGAAATGGTGCTGCATTTTTCATGAAGTTAGAAGAAACCCCGCATTTGAACTTGAATTTAGTACAAACAGTGTTGTGTTTGCTGTTTTGTGTATAATAGTGATTCTGTTAGCTGCACTAATTATACTTTCACTTAATATATATGAGTTAGACATTTGAGTTTTCAATCATGATTCAATTTAAAATCTGTCAATTTGAAATGAATGCTTTTGTGTTTAGTAGAAGAGTTTAAATTGTATGTGAAAATCATGCACTCCGGTGGATGTTCTGAGACATCTGAGAGAGACTGGTATTAGAAAGGCCATTTTGGCACTTCTGCAGAATTACAGTTATCTGATCAGATTGTGTATCCCCAGGATGTGAAAAACAATATTGGACAATTTTCTATTGAAATTGACACATTTTTGTGACTCCTCTCTCTCTGCCTCTGATTCTTCTTCAGGTGATTGTGGTGAAGGAGTCTTCCGAGGTAATCTGTCCCATCACCACCAAGCTAGTGCTGGATGAGGATGAAGAGACCAAGGAGCCGCTAGTGCAGGTGCACAGGAACCTCGTCACAAAGCTCAAACCTCACCAGGTTGATGGTAAAGACAAAGTGAATTCAGCTGCAAAAATTCAACATGACTGAACTACAATATTAGCCAACACAAAAGCCTGTATGTGAAGCACAGAGATGCTCTGGACTAATGTCGGCCCCTCTGCGTTTTGTTTCAGGGGTGCAGTTCATGTGGGACTGCTGCTGTGAATCTGTGAAGAAGATAGAGAAATCTGCTGGCTCTGGCTGCATCCTTGCCCACTGTATGGGCTTGGGAAAGACTCTGCAGGTAAAATTAATTGTAAAACAAGTATTAAATGCAAAATGTTTTGAAAGTGCTAATGCTAGAGTTATTTGGCTCAGGTTGACCTTTACTTTCGGGTACTGGAAGTAGGGCTGAACAATTAATTGCCTTTGCAATATTATCACGATATGATAAAGCAAGATTTTCTAATCGCAAAGGTTGCGCTTAAGCTCTGGTCACATGACACCCAAGAGTAAAGCAGTCTGCAAAGGAAGCATCAACTTCGCACATTTTGCTGTACCTTGACTTGTTGTACAAAGGCCTTAAGCTATACAGATGCTGACACGACAGAAACTTTAGTGTCCCACAGGGAATGAAAATAGCACCTGCCACCCGCGGGTAACTTGGTGATGTTGATGGTTGAAATTGTTGAGCCATCCGCCACTCAGGCAGACAGGAAAAATACACACCAGAGCGTGTAGTAAGGTAAGCGTATTGTGGTGATCGGAACCTGTGTCAACCACACCGCCACTAGTCGGTTCAGTAACTATCTATGTAACGGCACGGCAAACACAACAGGCGTCACTTGGTTTTATTTTCGATGGGCAACTTATCAATTGAACCTCAAACTGAGTGTTTTTTGATAAGAGTTTGACTTTTAGGAGATTTGAACTGAGATTTGATCTGAGTTTGATAAGGGGATAATGAGGTTTTGTATTGAGCGCTTACTGTATAATACAGTTCACACTGGTAAACTTTTTTCTTGTTGTCTGTAGGTAGGCCTACCTGATGATGTTATATCATATTTAATGCCATGACTTGACTCTCAAATTATCTTTCTCATATTAAAATAATTTGATATTTCTTCTCCACCATTGCTCATAATAATACTTCATGCAATTAAAGCATCAATTAATTTCATCATAACACAGGCCTGACCTACAAGCAAAGAACAGTGTATGTTTAATCTATCCATCTGTTGGTCATACTATACACTGATTTATTGCTTGTCTGTTTTGAATAATACAGAAAGGATAGAGCTTAAAAATTGATATATACGCTATATATTTTAGGGTTCACAAACATGTGATAGTGTAAGAACTGTGAGATTTTTGTATGTAAACTGCCAGTAGAGCCTGTTAAACCCGGCAGCACAGTGGTGCAGTGGATAACACTGTGGCCTCACAGCAAGAAGGTTGTGGGTTCAAACCCCGGTCTCCCCAGCCTTTCTTTGTATGAAGTTCTCCCCGTGTCTGTGTGGGTTTCCTTCAGGTGCTCCAGTTCCCCCACCAACAAAAATTAGGTTTCTTCATTTAGGTTTCTGGTCAAACCAGACACTGACATAAGATCTGCAGTTGGTCCCCGGGTGCAGCACAGTGGCTGCAGAGAATGAATATCGCAACATGTATGTGACAAATAAACCCTGATAAGCGTTCATTAAGCTGTTGAATATGTTTAAATGTAGTTCTGTTTTTGCCCTGTAGGTGGTGACATTTCTTCACACTTTGCTGCTTTGTGAGAAGCTCGAGTTCACCACAGCTCTGGTGGTGTGTCCTCTGAACACTGTCCTTAATTGGCTCAATGAGTTTGAGAAGTGGCAAGAAGGAATGAAGGATGACGAGAGTTTAGAGGTAAGGAGATGCTTTTGTAACCCCTCAAGTTGTTCCTATTTGACAGCAGAGCCGTTATTTGTTTTTTCTGTACACATTCATCACACCCCTGATTAATGGCTTCTATTTTTGATCAATGTCTATCTTGTATTTACCAGGTGATTGAGCTGGCCACAGTAAAGAGACCACAGGAGCGAGCATATGCCCTCCAGCGGTGGCAAGAGATGGGGGGCGTCATGATTATCGGCTACGAGATGTACCGGAACCTGACACAGGGCAGGAACATCAAGAGCAAGAAGCTCAAAGAGACCTTTCAGAAGACACTGGTAGATCCAGGTACGGTGCTGTGTAATGCTGCTGTTGTATGTGTTAAAAGATAAAGGACAGGTCTTTTTCAACAGATGATTCATTAAAGCTTGACCGGTTAGTGGTGAGAGGAACTTGTGCTACGTTATGTTGTGCTTTAATTGCAAATTCACAGCTGACATCCATTATACATTCATGTACAAATGACACCATTTGTGGAATTGTGTTTATATGTTTGCATCTGCAGCTACTTGCTAGTGGTATTAATTTTGTCGTTTGTGCATGTATGTCAGTTCAGAAATCGGAAACATAACAATTGGCCTAAAAACTTGGTAATAAATCTGAATTGATCATTAAAGCTTTCACATTAGAGTGTGAAAGAAGATCAATCTGTTTGTGGCCCCAGTTGCTAGCTCCCGTCTGATTAGCAATAATGTTGTTTTTTTTTATTAGATTTGTCTCCAGTTGTACTTCGACCTGTGATGAATTTTGTTTCACCTTTACTTTCAACTAGGTCCAGACATAGTTATCTGTGATGAAGGTCACATCCTGAAGAACGAGGCGTCTGCAGTGTCAAAAGCAATGAATTCTATCAGGACGAGGAGAAGGGTTGTGCTGACTGGAACGCCTCTGCAAAACAACCTTGTAGAATGTACGACTGTATAATAATTTAGTGGGTTAAATAGATGACACTGGACTTTTAGTGGTTGTATCTAAAACTTGTAATTTTCGTCTCCTTATCAGACCATTGCATGGTGAACTTCATCAAGGAGAACCTGCTTGGTTCAATTAAGGAGTTCAGGAACCGCTTCATTAACCCTATCCAGAACGGTCAGTGTGCCGACTCCACATTACACGATGTCCGGATCATGAAGAAGAGGGCTCACATCCTGTATGAGATGTTGGCCGGCTGTGTTCAGGTAAGACAAGTGGCTAAAACAATTGCCTCAGGTTGATTCTGACTTCCTCCTTCTTGCCTCCTAAAGAGAATGGTTTATTTCTACTTGCCGCAGAGGAAAGATTATACAGCACTCACCAAGTTCCTGCCCCCCAAACACGAGTATGTGTTGTCGATCAGAATTACTCCAATCCAGTGTAAACTCTACAAATACTACCTGGAGCACTTCACAGGTGAGAACCAAGCTCTAATTGAGCTATTTTTTTGTTGTTGCACATGAGCTCAGGGTGTTGAGAAAGCTTAGTTCAAACTACTCTTTTTCTTTTTTTGGTGTTAGGAGCAGCAGAACGTCTAGGGGCTGCTGACAGGGTTTTTACAAGGTCAGGTCTGATTGCCCAGACAGGGATTTAGCCTAGCTGTAGACTAAAACAAAATTCAATTGAGAATTCCACTGGAAAACATGCATAGTCTGGGACTAGGCTAAATCCTACTGCAGGAGTCTTGTTTCTGTGAAAAAGACTCTCTTGACTGGATGTCATTTACTCAGACAAGGTTTTTAGATAAATGGAAGGCCTTTCTGGTCTCTGGCTTTTTTTTGTGCTGCATTGTTAAGTCGTTTAGTGGACTTTCCTCTCAGAATGTGGCCCAGGACGTGTGTGTGTGTGTGTGTGTGTATAAGAGTGGCAGCTGGCAGAGTGCCGCAGGCAGTGTTTAAGCCCAGTTTCCCACGTCTCCCTAATGAAGAGCTCTGGGAGAGAGGGAACAGAGGGTTGAGGGTAAAAGGGGGGAAATGTGGGGGCATAAAGGAAAGGCAAAGAAATTTAGAGGAAGGAGGGGCCATAGGTTTTACACCAAAAGCGAAAACAAAGAACAGGAGAGCCGGTATGTAAGAAGAGGCGTGATGGGGGGTTTGACGGTATGTGCTGTGGCTCATTAGGCCGGGTTGCCCACAGGGCGCAGCGCTGATGTTGTGACTGTGGCTCTGGACCTCCGCAGTGGTGTCTTTGGACCCAGGACCACCAGTCCTTCTGCGGGGGGGTGGGGTGGCTGTGAATTTTACCCCCTTTTGCTGCTTATGTAAAACCTAACGTAACTTCTGACCTCCCTGGGTCAGTGCAGGCCACAGTGCAGTTGCAATATTAACATTTCAGCAGCTGCAATTAGTGGTCTAATAGACCTCAACAGTTCCCAACGCAGGTGGACCACGGCTTCCGTGATGCAGAGTTGCAGTAAAAGCAAGATTCATGCTGTCTGTACCTTTTTTAAGTGCAATAATTTTGTTTAGGGAAGCTTGTCTCATTTACAAGCCGCTAGGCAGTGACAAAAGGCATTTTCAGTGGTGTAACTGGGACACTGGGCATGCTTGTCATCATAGAAATAGATCATTAGATTGTGATGGATGTTGTAGATTCAGTAAAATCTGCTGTGTTCCCTTTCACACACCGCTTGCTCACCAGAGCTCATCTTTGGCACAGCAGCCTTCCATGTTGATAGGCCATTACTCGTGACTTGTAACCAATCAGTAGGCGGGATGTCGATCATGGATCAGTTAAAAACAATCTTATGCAGTACATTAGTGCTACGTAGCGCATAAGCGCACAGGTGGGAACATATTCCAGTCAATCGTGTGGTTCCACTGACGTACAGGTCTGTTTTACTTGTACTGTACCCTGGTAGTCGTGATGCTTGCATAATAGAAGTATAACTGGTCGGGAAGAGTGCTTATTAAACCTTTATTTTGGTCAAGTTTGTCAAACTTTTTTAGCGAATTTTATTAGATTTTACTGGTGATTCCATTCATGTAGTTTTTATGTCCCGGTGACCAGTGAAAGTGCAGATCAGGCTCTCTCCCATTTATTCAGATAGGAGCCTGGTCTTATTAGTCCGATATAGCGGCCAGGTGTTGCCAAGATGGCTGCTGAGTGGCATGACTTGAGGACTTTAAGGACTCTGTCCACAGTCAGGTGGTTAGGGGCAGACATCAATGTTCAAGTTTGCTGAATTACATTTTCCACACTAGTCTGTAAGTATGATGAGACTGAGGGCACACTTTCAAGTACATAATGCAAACACACATCCATCTTCCTCCTCACACTCTTTCCCTTGTGTGCAGGTGTGGGGAATGCTATGGAGGGGGGCCGGGGCCGAGCGGGGACCAAACTCTTCCAGGATTTCCAGATGCTCAGCAGAATCTGGACCCATCCCTGGTGCCTTCAGCTGGACTACATCAGTAAAGAAAACAGGGTAGGGCAGGAAGACGAAACCACACTAAACACTGACTCAAAAAGTGTAGATACAATAACGCAAATCACACACGCTGCGGAAAACAATAGAAATGCTGTGCTTACACCAGGGGAGAACAAAACACGTATTGCCACTGCAACACAATTTTTCCCTTATGCATAATTTCTGCTATCCATAATCCAGCTGAGAGTTTTTGGTTGACCAATATCATTGCACTGTCGAGACTCACTCTCTCGCACTCTCTTGCAGGGTTTCTTTGATGAGGACAGTATGGACGAGTTCATCGCTTCAGAAACTGAAGAATCCTCCATGAGTATGACCTCTGAGGATGAGAAGATAAAAAAGTAAAATACAATTTCTCCTCCATTTCCATTTGTTATACATTCTTACAGAGATGATCTCATTTAACTGCCCTTCTCGCTTGCGTCTGTTACTCTCGCTGACCCCGCTTCTCTGCTATTCCTCCTTCCTAATAGGAAAAAGAAGCAAGGGAAGGGAAAAAAGAAGGGGTCTGATGACTCGGACAGTGATGACGTGGAGGTTATCAAGGAGTGGAACACCAGCTCTCGAGGCAGAAACGGAGAGGGTCGAAAAAGAGAAGAGCCCGTGGAGGAACGTAAGTTTGACGTACATGTGGGAGCGTTTCGGGCACACCCATGTTTGAAAAACAAATGGTGCCTTTTACAACTTATTTCTGTGTGTAATTATGAAGGACAGTGGCTTTGTAGAAGCCAGACTAACTATTACAAGTTTATTTTTTGTTCCTTGATAGACAATATAAATAAAATATATTGCTTGATTGAAAGGAAATGACATTCTTGCTTTGGCAACTAACATCTGCGAACACTACAGCTGTAGCGAGTACAGAGAATCATGTAATAGTTAAACTTTGTCTTTGTTACAGCTTGCTGTTGGGAGACTGTACTGTTTGCATGACGACTGACCTGCTACTTTGTGTATCACAAACAGCTCAGCCCACTGGCTCAGCACCAGGGAGTCCCACTCCTGACTGGCACAAAGAGTTTGTCACTGAGGCTGATTCAGAGATCCTGGAGCACTCTGGAAAGATGGTGCTTCTCTTTGAGATCCTGCGTATGGCGGAGGAAGTAGACGAGAAAGTGTAAGCTCCACTCTATGTACAAATAAAACCCTTTTGGGTTATGCAGTTGGTTTGCAGAATTCCTGGAAAGTGTTTGTGTTAATCAAAGAGTGATGTGTAACTGTGGTAAAGTGACACTGTTGGATCCTCTGTGCTTGTGCATCCTCAGGTTGGTGTTCAGCCAGTCTCTCATCTCTCTGGACCTGATTGAGGATTTCCTGGAGCTGGCTTGCAGAGCTAAAGATGAAGAAAAAATCTCTCCATACAAAGGTGCATTTTTGGTGCATTCCGACCTCTTTTTGTTCAAGAAGCTCTCACTGTACTCAGTCGACGTGTCTGTCAATGTGTTACCATTACTTCACTGAATTATCCTAAAGTTTCGTATGATCAGCTTCCCTCTTAATGTTGTGATTTGTAAGGCTGTTCTTTGTTTCATGATGTGCTAAAATCACAGAACCAATGTTTAATATTATAAGCCAGCTACTGACTTAGCTGGCTTATAATAGCTCGAGGAGCCCAGTTGTCTGTCCCAAGGTTCGTTCTTGTGGTTTTACATTGTCGTCTTTGAACTGACTAAAGTGTGTGTGAGAAATGCTAACAAACTTTGGAGAATGCTGAAGTATTTTCACATGGAGATGCCCATTGCACACCCGCAAGACAGCCCACATGCAACATGTATTCCTGTACACGCTGGTGTGCTTATTACCCTTAAACACGCACACATACACACCGCCGCTGGTGTAAGGTCATGTTCCTAATTAAACTTCAGCAGCTGTTTTTACTTTCATTTTGAAAATGATTAGACCTTGACTTTTTATTCCACAAAAAATGTTTGCTCAAGGGTTTGTAATTTGTAATGAAAAGATCACAGTGCCGTAATTGGAAACATACTGAAATGTTGGTTATGAAGGCCTGGATTTGGGGG
>JAPMOB010203799.1:0-12552 GCA_029875015.1 Lepomis gibbosus
AATATGATAAAATATGGAAGACACTGGAAAGAATGCACTATATGTTTGCCTACTCACTGAAAGATTCTGCACCCGTACGGTTATGTCATCCTATCCATTCTGATTTAAAATATCAGTTTTAAAAAAAGGTAGAAAATGTTTGTTTTTTTTGTCTCGTCACGGGAAGTACTTAAGTGTAAAATAACTAAATAACCCGAATTCTTTTTGTAGGTGTTCTTCGATATTCGGATTGGAGATGAAGATGTTGGAAGAGTTGTCATCGGGTTGTTTGGGAAAACCGTTCCCAAAACAGTCGACAACTTTGTGGCTTTGGCGACAGGAGAGGTGAGAACGCCCTAGTTCACAATGTGTACACAAAGTGCAACAGTCTGCAATTATTGGTTTGGCCCAGAAATCACCAGATTGATGGCTGACTGTGAATTTAAAAGGAGGGGGGAACATTGTTGATGCAGGCATAAACTAAATTGACACTTTGAAAGAATTATTCTGTTTCTACACAGTAATGGGGCATGTAAGATGTGTCAGAGTTCAGTGGGTATTGTTGGTGAAATAAGCCATATTGTATACTTTAAACTTGTGGTCATCATCCTTGTTTACTTTCCCAAACTGCCGTGTCCTGGAGACACAATTTGAATAAGTAATTTGACTCTCATTTACACAGTCTGAAATGTCAAATGCGCTCAGCCAATATTGCTGCGAGACCTTTCAAGTTTTTTGATGTTTTGCTCTAATTAAACAGAAAGGATTTGGTTACAAGGGCAGCAAATTCCACAGAGTCATCAAGGAGTTCATGATCCAGGGCGGAGACTTCACCAGAGGAGATGGCACTGGAGGTAAGATGTCCACTGACCTGTCTCTGCAAGAACAAACTTGGTCACGATTGTCTACATCTGTGCTGTCCTGAACACTTTTTTTATTTTTTATTTTTTATTTTCATTCTGTTATAAAAAATGTTTGCCTCCAAGGACCCAAGATAAAAAATTTTTTTTTTTTTTTTAATAAGCTCCAAAAGTACTCTTTAAAATTTCTTCTGAGAGCTAATTCACAAGTGTCACAATAATCATTACATTTGGCAGCTGCTGTTCAGTATTTATTAAAAAGGAAAATCTTGTCAGAGTGAAGATAAACATTTTGAAGCAATCAAGTCATCCAAGTGAGATGTAAAGCTTGCTAGTTTTTGGAAATAACAACATAACCTCAGCTAATTGTCTTGTACAGATTTAAATGACACAAGTTTTGTTTTCTTTAAATGAAGGCAAGAGCATCTATGGAGACCGTTTCCCAGATGAGAACTTCAAGCTGAAGCACTATGGCCCTGGCTGGCTCAGTATGGCTAACGCAGGCAAAGACACCAACGGCTCTCAGTTCTTCATCACCACAGTTGAGACTCCATGGCTGAACGGCAAACACGTGGTCTTTGGAAAAATTCTGGAAGGGATGGTGAGTGCCGGGTCCGACGGAGGTCGCATACTTGAGTCACTGTCTCAGTCACATCTGGGGAAGTTAAGCACACAAGCTGCATGTAGGTGACTGAACAACCAAATTTAAAGAGCGGTAACATTTGCTATCCAAACGCTAGTCTCTTGTGTCTAGTTTACCAACAACTTAGACTGATACAGTATCTGTTTAAATGTCAAAAATAGCAGAGAGGTTTCAGCCTAAAATAGACAGTTTCCTGCTCTGTGCACAAATGGTGGCAATCAAAGGAAGTTAAAGTAACAAAGCAAACTGGTTAGCTTTATGTAACCTACTTTGACTCTGACTTCGGTAACCAGAAATAATTGTCATCTGAATTTTAGATAGTAATCTGCACCAATTATGTCCTGAATATTCTAATTCAGGTTTGTTTCTGTTCAGCTGCACAAGCTGTCAGGAAAATGTCAAATTTCAGTGTCTGCGTCTGAAATTTGTTTACTCTGAATGTATATAAACATAATGACGACCTACTTTCACTCTGACGTCGGTAACTAATAGTACAAAATGACTCAGAATTGAATCATGAATATAAATGTCACCTAAATGTTAACACTGAAGTTTAGTAGCATGAAAGAAAGTACAGCTCTAGATTCAAATGGGTCAATCAGAAAACCAATATGTTGACCAGTGGTTGAAAGTAACGATGATTTACCTCAGTGATGTACTGGATTACCATTATTTTTGAGGGTCTTCTAATCAAGTGTTTCAGTTTAATATTACTTGTTAGTCCACTACATTTATCTGACAGCTGTACTTACTAGTTACTTTTACAGATTGAAATTGTGTATATAAAACCTGATAAGTTTTACAAATAAATAATTCATTGTTGCAGAAAAAACTATCCAAATATGAATGGTTGGATAGGGCTTAACGACTTGGGGATGAAATCTAACTGGAATTTTTCAGGCAGACATTGGGATTACGATTCAATTTGCAATTATTTTACAGAAAAGTCCAGCTAAAGTTATGTTTTTATACTTACTACCGCGTCAAGCAGCACAGAGCAGATGAACCGCACAAGAAGTCGGACGTGGCATAGAAAGTCCAGTCGCTTTTCAAAATAAAACTCCCTGTACAGACTTTGGATTGTAAATCAACAAAACAGACAAGAAAAAATATTTAAGCTATGTAGCCTACCTAATCATAATAGAAGCACAAAAAGCAAGGACAGCTGAACAAATTAACAATTAAAAAAACAAGTCGGCAACATTAGGCAGGGTAAACAGTCTTATTCTGAAATGCTCCATGTGAGATATGTAGCCTGCACTGAGGGGCTGACAGAGAGCTGGTATCCATAGTTGAAGCACACAAAATGAGAATAATGAAATAATGCTTGTATCTCCATAGCAGTGATAATCATCCAACTTTATATGTATAATTTAACACTAATCTTTAATTGTGGTACTGCTACTTTTACTTAAGTAAAGGATCTGAATATTTCCTCTGCCACTGAGGCCCCATTTACACTACTCCGTTTTAGTTTACAAACGGAGAATTAAAACGAATACGATCTCCATCCACACCAGCGTTTTAGCTGCGTTTTAGAGTTGATCTCCATCAACATTAAAACAACTGAGAACGCACAGCTAGGACCCGTTCAGGTACACTGGGCTTGCGTGTGCCAGTGTAAACATGAAGCAGATGGTCTATTCTGTAGTTACAGTAGATTTGGTTAAGGAATAAATACAAAGCATCAGACCAATTTTTTGCATGCACCAATAAGGAGCTGGGACTGTTACTGAATGTAACATGAGAGTGTGGCGATGGAAAACCGATTGGAGTCATTGCAAAGTAAGCAAGTGTAAAATAAGTGTGAGCAGTGTTTGCAAATGTAGCAGAAGGTCTGCGTTTTAATTTTGAAAACGCAGTAGTGTGGATGGGGCCTGAGGATCAGCCAGCCATTACAGGCTAATCAATCAAAATTAAACCATTGTGTGCATATTTTGTACAGATCTGTATATTATGTTGGATAAAACAGTTATGTCATATTTCATAACTTTAAGTTAGATTTTGACTGTACTGATCCAATCTGATATCCTCCCCTCTTTTTTTTTTTTTTCCCCTTTGTGACAATTTTCAAGGATGTGGTGAAGAAGATCGAAGCCACAAAGACGGATAGCCGCGATAAGCCTCTTAAAGATGTCACCATCCATGATTGTGGCAAAATCGAGGTGGAGAAGCCATTTGCTGTGGCCAAGGAGTAAAGTGCTGCTGGTGTTGGGTGGGGGGTAAAAGGAAAACAGGACTGGGGGGATCGTGCAGGCCACCTTGTTTTTATCAGTAACAGCCCTGTGGTCCTGGAGAAGGGGTTTGGGTCATTCGGTGTCTGTGGCTGCCATCTTGGAGCACCAGAAAATCATTAACATCGAGCAGTCTTGTCAACACTCTGGGTCCATTTACTGACGAGCATTCCAAGGTGCACTTAACTGTTCATTGTTGGGGGTTTTTTTGTAAAAAAATGAGATCTGAAATAAAGGTTTCAATTTTTGTTAAATTGCTGAGTGTATTTCATTGGCACCATATTAATTCAAGTTCTGGAGCTTTTATGAATAACTTGTTTTGGCTTTACCTGTTACTACTGTGGAAGATGGGAGCATGTTAACTTCTTGAGACCACTAGGGGAGCTCTGTACCATGATGTTTTGTTATCTGGGTACACCAATGGAAACACACTATCCTGTTTAAATTAGCCCCCTCTCCCATGCTTGTTTACAAAAGCAAACTTTTATTTTGCACAGTTTTTTTTATTCTTATTTTTTTTTTTTACAAAAAGTAGGAAGTTAAAAGGCAATCATTAGCTAACAAAACCAGGTGTGGGAAGTTCTCGTAAATTAGTTGGACATGCACAAGGAGAAATGAGAATAAACATAACTGAGTTAAATACCTTTACACATGTATTTATCAAAATCTTGTGAACCAGGTTCAGGTGTGATAAGAGACCGAGAAAGACGTACATTACATTTGTTTGAGCGTGGCAGAGGAGATACAGTGTCAGCATACAAAGTGCGAACACATACAATGCGAAATTTGAATATAATACTTACTGTTTTCAGGATATTTATTCATCCTAGACCAACAAACCGTCACTGTTTCCAGACAAGGTTATTGTTCACCTCTCTATACATGTGTGAAGAGTCTATTGGATATGGTCCAAATCATCACACTATAGTTAAACTAAAGTCACGTTATGATTCTTTCAAGCCTCATGCAACACTTTCTACACACAGCCAGTGAGTCTGTCCGAACAAAATAAAGATAATTTCTACCTTTGGTTTCCTTATATATGAATAACAGTGCATCATTATTGAAGCAGCCACATCCATCAATTGACCTAGAATACGGAGAGAAGAGATAAGTCTGACCTGCTCTTTTGTAGATTCCCTGGCTGTCAACTTTCAATTACTTTAGCTCAGCAATTGACCCTATAATGACCTGGGGAAACCTGTGTCATAGTACCCTTAAAATTCCTTCAAAGTATGAGTGATTACACACCTCACAAAGTCTCAAACTGCTCGCAAGACATGCAACAGCCTGCCAGCTGTATCCAGATGAAGCTGATAAATATCTCCTGATAAAGAAGAACATATTTCTTACACCTCAGAATAAAACGTACACCTTGTAAATCAGTTTGTTTGATCATTTAACGAAGGACAGTGACACACCTCTGGACTAAACATCACAGACTTGAGCAAAGTCAGTCCGTACTGCAGAGGGCCCCCTCACACCACAGATATCTGCTGCACAGCAGCGCAGAGGCTGTCCCTGTTTGTGGTTTCACATGTGATTTTAGAGCAATAAAATGAGGTAATGTGCATTTCTGTGGCACTCTTGTCTATTCATGATTGCTGAGGATAAAATGGCTCCTCTGGGTTGTCACTTGTCCATTCCACTTTTGTCACATTACCTGCAGCAAAAGAAAGTCGTTTACAGACGAATCATTCAATTTTTTTGCTTTTCTTTTCTTCTGTGACAAATAATGGAATTCACTGCACCAGGACATTGTGATTAATGTCAAATACAGAAACAAAACATTAGACACACCTTCCTGTAATTGTTTGATTTTCCTGATGTTCATGTGACAAAACCACTCCCATTGGGGGCTTCATGTGTGTTAAAACAAACACTTAGCAGTCAACTTCAGGTCAGGCGTGTTCACATGTTCTGCTTGACTGGATGCTGTTTTGAGTCATAAATATGGATTGTGGACTGTTTCCAGATCAGATTGGTCTGTTTTTTTCCACACTGAATGAGGATGAACAAGTGCATAAATAAAGAGTTCATTATTGTGTATATTAAGCAGCAAAAAAATACTTTGTGAGTATAGTTACCATATGGGAATACATTGCAATAATATCAACTGTCTCTGTATAATAATCAGGAACATAAGCCTATATTTGGGGGTTAATAAGAGCTCTTATACCATTAAAAGCATAATGTTAACCATATGTGACAGTTGCCTTCTTTGGCTTTGCTTACCCCCAAAACAATATCCCTGATAATAATTTATATAATTGTAATATAATTCCATTTATTCCCATGTAGCCATTTTTAGAAGCAGTGTCTGGAAACATGTAAAGGCCATGGGAACAGTGCTGGGTGAGGGAATGGTATTCCTAAACATAACTGACCTCATCTGCTCTTGTCAACTCCTCTGCAGACAGAAGGTAATCTGAAATGTGTTTCACATCCCAAGATGGGAAAGTTAATCACTCATCTCTTAATTTGAGGGGCTGTTTGTGTCTTCTCAGTCTTTGCCAGAGCTGTAAATAGCGTGAAACTGGTCCATTTTGAAAATTAGATTATATTCAGTCAATTATATTGGACCCAGTTCAAAATGTTAATGCGTATGTTTTGTTAATGACCTCGTGTTCAGAATTGCTGAAGGAAATTCTTTAAATTTATTTGTGATGTTTCTAATGATAATACTTTACAATGCGTCCCACGATACGAGAAGATGAGAAGATGAGATGTTAGGGAATAACATATCAGAACTTTGCCTTCTTCTGACTTTTGTACAAAAAATGTGACAGGAAACCAAAGAAAACCATGCAGGCACAGACAGACCACGCAAACTCCACACGGAAAGGTTTGAACCCAAAACCTCTTTGCTGTGAGGTAACAAGGCTGACCACTGTTCCACCCCCTTACTGTATAGTTATCTTGTTAAGTTGTTTTTCCACAGGTCATATCATACCCCATAATATCAGAATAGGTTGTGTCATGCTTTAGATTTGACCCAGACAACTATAATGATTGGGAGACAAATACTGTTAAAGTGCTGGATGACTCCTGAGGCTGATGCTTAAGTTTCCATGCTATGATCCTGTAATACTGCAAGCACACACCCTGACTGAAAAGACTTCCCACACAGGGAAAGTCCATCTTTATTTTCAGACATGGTTTAGTATAAAGTTGCATAATTACAGAGGAGCGTGTCAACGCTATGATCAGAGTATCATTTGGGAAGATTATCCCACTCTAATATGAAATTATAGAATCCAATTCGCCTTGATGAGCTGTCATTTAAGTTTGAAAGTTTGTAAAGAGTTGTAAAAATGGATGTCGTGCCTCAAGGGGTTTACAACTTTAAATTCCTCAATATAATTCTTTGTAATGTATGTTTTGTAATAAGCGGTTAAGGGGAAATATGCTGCAGGACTGCTAAACAACAATCCAGCTAAGAAAAACAGCAGGTCCATGCCCTGCAGTCCTTGTTTTGCCCAGATTCACTCAACCATAGAGTGACTCACCAGAAGGAAAATATGGAAAGAATTCCCTGGAGTCGGCACAACCGTGGTCTTGGTTAAACCCTCTGTTGTTCGGTTTGGCCTTGTTTGTGGCGATTGGGGATTGTCCGTTGAAACAGTGTTATTCTACACTTATACTGGCTTTACTGGAAAAGCTGTGATGGGCCGGACATTTCTGGCATAGCTTCCTGCAAGAGGCTTTGTCGACGAGATTAAAAGAACACTAGAGAGAATCACAACTCCAAGCGTGGAGGTATTCTTTCACACTGGAGGATCGAACGTCCACATCCTGCCCTCCTGTCAGAGACCAGTGGAGCATATTTGAGTTTGAATGTAGCTGATAGAGAACAGGTGCATGTGCTGCAATTTAATATCTGGAATCCCCTGAGGATATTGTCAGACTACTCAACGAGAAGATGGATTCTTTCAAGGCCTTGTGGTGTTTTTCAAATGTAGCTTTAGAAAGCATTGAGACCCCTTTCATATGTTAACTTAAAGTTGTACATAATATTTTTGTTAATAATAGTGACAAGTGTGTTTAATGATGAAAATATACAAAGCAAGACACGTGACCCATCGTTGCTCCAGAGGCGTGCGACCTCTGACATGTTTAGCAATTGTAAGTTTTGGATAAAAGCTTCAGCTAAATGAACAACTGTAATGTAATTGTAATGCTAGTAATTTATTTTCCACCTCAGGTTCCGGTGATAACATAAAGTAAGAGTAAATCATCCCAGCCCCACCTTGTGACTGGATAGATGACAAGTTAATGAATATCATTACAGTAATTTATTTGCTGCTCAGAGTAATCTGTCAGCAGCTTCGCCTCTCCTCTAGCACCATGCACAGGGAGACAGGTTTGAGAGTGAGTTACTATGGTTATGAGGAAGCGCCAATTTCCTAAATCAGCTGGGTGCTGTAGTTTTTAGCAAATGTTAGTAAAACACTAGTAAATAGTGCATTCATTGGACACTAATTTCAGCTGCATATTAAAACACAAAGTAAACTAGCAAGCAAGTACAGCAGCTGGATGATGACCAGTCAGGCATTTATTAAAAAAGTGAGGATTTATAAGCTTGCTGACATGGTAAGTCCAAACCGAAGTAACTTGGTGCCCACGGGTAAACAGGAATAGGGCAGGAAAAAGGTGCAGGTAAGTACAGGTTGAGGTCTGGGTTCATGTTCAGGTTACAGAGCATGGCAAGCAAATGATATGAGCAACATAACATTGACAATCTGGCAACTGACTGGAAGCAAAGATGGTATATATTGTGACAGCTAATTGGAGAGTGAGGAAGATGAGAAGGAGTCAGGTGACTGGGACCGGTCGGACAGTCTCAGATCATCAGGGGACTAGGGCAAGTAGGAATGTGGCTGAAGTCAAGGACAGAGGAACAGTCTGAGA
Source organism: Lepomis gibbosus (assembly GCA_029875015.1). Lineage (NCBI taxonomy): Eukaryota > Metazoa > Chordata > Actinopteri > Centrarchiformes > Centrarchidae > Lepomis > Lepomis gibbosus. The sequence continues at coordinate 8,628 of JAPMOB010203799.1, forward strand.
CATTGTGGCACCTGATGGCAGTTTCTGACTGCATGTATAATGTTCAAAGAAAAAGCTTTATATTCCCAACAACTGCAGGTTGAGAGGCCTGTATAAAGCAGGGATCAAGCTCAAAATAATAACAGTCGAAGCACGTCCACAAAGATAAGGAAACACAAACATGCAGTGTACAAATCAGAGGGGAAACAGTTCGACAAGAGAAGTATAAATATACAACACAAGCAGCAGCGTGGGAAAGGTCATTGTGGGAACTGGGCCTTGTTTTTTGTCAATGAGTTTTAGAAAGCCAGGCTCTGACTCCAGTAGAGACTTTTGAGTTCCCACCCAGACCTATAGCCGAGCAGTGGTGTCACATCCATTTTTTCATTGTTCTCCCGTTTCCTCTCTGGTTTCTTTTCCCCTTCTTTGCTGCTTTGCTGCAGAGTTAGTCATGTTGTTCTCTGGAAGGAGCTTTCTTCGGGCCGAGGCTGCGGTGACACGCCTGGGTTCCCACGATCTCCTGCCCTTCCTCCAGAGTTACTGCTTGCTCACCGCTCTGAACAGGAAAACAGAGGAACAAGGCCACCGAGAGTGTGTGCTAATTTAGGCAGGCTCTGGTGGGTTTCTATTGTCTTTAATGGGAATTACGTGAAAGATCAAGTGCTTGTGTCTTCTCTGAAGCTCATCACGAGTAAACCTGAGTTATGGCACATGCCTTACCTGTGAAACACAAATGTACTTATAAGGATGAAAAGATAGGAAATATCATTAAGACCACAGAGAACATTTTCCAGCGAAGGAGGTTAGGTCAGGGTTAGAGGTTAGAGAGCAGCTAGAGAGCCACAGTGCTTCCCCTATAATTTTATCCCATGAGACAGTAGTTCCCAGTCTGGGGGTCGGGACCTCTTAAGTTTCTGCCAGAGAATCTTGTGGGGCTACAAAATGATAAACAAGATAAGAAAGAAAAGATTAAACCCAGATGAAACCTACTGACTTTGATGATCCCATTTTCCTCTAGCACTACAGACAGGTTGACATTTCAGGTTTTGAGTGAAATATCTTGATAACTTTTGGATGGATTACCTTGGAATGTGATACATATATTAACGTCCAAACCATGATGAAATGAAATAACTTTGGTGATAACGTTTTTCTTTCTAGCGCCATCATCAGGTCAAAATTGACATGTGTGCAATACTTTGGTTAAACTTCAGTTGTTTTTTGCATGAGTGCTAGCATGCTAACATACTATGCTGAGATAGTGAACATGTTAAACATTATATCTGCTAAACATCAGCATGTTAGTGTTTAACTCAAAGCACAAAGCTACTGACTTACACAGGCGCTAGCGTAGCTGTAGATTCTTTCTTGTGAAATATTGGATAGTTTTACCTCTTCCGGCCTCTAAACATCATTCAAATGAACTCTGAGAACAGAAAATCTGTTTTTTTGCGGGTGCTGACATAGACAACCTGTGGCAAAGGGACCTGAATGGCCACTGGTCCTGAGACAGAAATTCAAACTCAAATTGGTCTAGTGTGAAAAATGTTTTTTTAAATCATAACAAGGGCAGTGTTGAGAGCATATCTTTTTTTATTGTGGTACAGCATAGATTAATGAAACACTGTAGTGCATAAAATATTCTTATGTGTGCTTGCAAGCATTTGTTGTATCAAAAGTAAAACTTTGTACAGACTTCATATTTCTCCATGTTTCACTTTTAATAAATTGTCTTGAGGCTTTAGAATCCATCTTTAACTCATCTACCCTCATTCTCAGGATTAAAATTAAAATGTAGTTAATAAGTAAAATCACAGGGGATACAGACCAGGTGGCCTTACTGCTCTGTACGCTCAGTACAGGATATTTGGCTAATTAAAGTCACTTCCCCCTCTGGCCTTGATGCATATTTTTGGGGACATGATAAAACGATGACGCTGTGTCATGGGGACACTGTTAAGTGCTCTGCCAGAGACAACAAGAGTGCTACTGCATTCCTGCTCGTCTCATGTAGCTGGGTAATAGCAGTGGCACTGGTTTATGCTGACTAGCTAGTTGAAGGGTTTGTGTAAGAGTATGAAATATTCATCTTACTGTAGTTCCTCATGCTGTGAACCTGTGAACCAGAAGTTATTTTGAGTGGAATGTGTGTTAAGAGGAATACAGAAAATAATGTCTGCATGGTTAATTACATTTTATTTTTTATTGTGTCAAATCATAACAGAAGTTTTTTTGGGCATTTTTCAAATAGAGCAGTTCTATACCACATGTATGAATGCACGAATGCTTGAAAGGCTAAAAGTAAGTCTGTGTATTAATCTAATATTTATGGGCCCACATGCTGAAGTAAGGAACTATAACTTGCTATATTTACACTAAAAGTCTCCTCCTCTGTGGTAGACATACAGGACGGTGGGTGGAAATGGGACAGCAGCACTTATGTAATACAGCGCACAGCTGAAGGGCAAGATGGGCTTCTTTTAGAAAGAGCAGCTCTGTTGGCACTTGAGGCATTGGCACATCCAGTCAGATATGGAACCAACTGAGAGATTACCCACTTACACACTTCTCTCAGACTTCCTCGCCCCCAAGATGACCATAATTCTACAGTTCAGCCACTGCTGCAGTTCTGTCAGGGAGGTGTTTCCTGTATTGAAAAGTGCTGTATTATTTAACAGGCTGGTGGGACTGAACATGCTGTCTGTCCAAGGAAGGTTAAAATCAAGGGTAACTGGACTATGACATCGATGGTTGAAAATCTTCACAGGCATGCTGTCTGTTGTGAGTGATGCCAGCACACGGTTTATTGTTGTTATCACCAGTAGCTGCTGTCACAGCAATAGCTCGTTCTGTTTGGGTCTAGTATTTAGCATACTTAATGAAAATATTACTTAATGAAAATAGTACAGGGTGGCATGGTGGTGCAGTGGTTAGCACTATCGCCTCACAGCAAGAAGGTTGTGGGTTCAAACCCCGGTTGCCCCGGCCTTTCTGTGTGGAAAGTTTGCATGTTCTCCCCATGTACGTGTGGGTTGTCTCTGGGTGCTGTGGCATCCTTGATAGGTGTCTCTAAATTGTCCTTAGGTGTGAGTGGTTGTGTGGCCCTGTGAAGGACTGGCGACCTGTCCAGGGTGTACCCCGCCTTTCGCCCAATGTCAGCCTGTGCGCAGGATAAGTGCTTGACAATGGATGGAAAATAGTGCATGCAATATCTAACTTCCATGCTTGCAGTAAGACTTGACAATATTCAGTGGTAGAAAGTAACTTTTTACATTCACGCAAGTACTATAGTTGAGTACATTTTTATACTTCTACTCCACTACGATTTAGAGGGAAATACTTTACTATTTACTCCACTACATTTATCTGATATTTGTAGTTACTAAATAAATTAGTAGTTACACTATAAATTAATATAAAGGATTTACATTCTATCTGAAACACCCAATCACTGTGAAAACTTTAAACTGTTTGTGCTGAACTTCAACTTTTCTGGAGCTACTGCTCTCTGCCTCTGTAGGACAGATTATTTGTCTGAAGATCAAGTTAGCTGCAGGGCACGCTGACAGCTCTACCTGGAAACAGTGAGACACTCCTGCAAGGCTGTATTACAGAGAGACAATCAGCTTATACAAAGGTGCTGAGTATGACTGCAAAGAGAGAACAGCATGGTGTGAACTCAGCACGCGATTTGTCATGTGAAGGCAACTTCCTGAGAAAAACAAGGTGACACAAGTAGTATTGACAGGACTGGAACCATGTTTCCTCCTCCAACACCCTGCGACTGTACAGGATATGCCAGTCAGCTCCAGTCTTTGCCTCTGTTTTTGTTAAATATAGTTTAAAATCTTCATGATTTACATCATTATCAAACAGTGTTTATAAAGTTTCAGTTAAGATATGTTGACCATATTCCATATTACTGCTTTTAGTCTTCACTCTTAGC
>JAPMOB010203804.1:0-14292 GCA_029875015.1 Lepomis gibbosus
TCCACGACAACACTAGGCTGCCCACAGATGCGCCTGCCTAATAATCGGCTTGATATACTTGGATATTGGCCGATGCCAAAATCGGCCGATTAATCGGTCGACCTCTACCCCTCACCACTGATGGAATTTTGTTGTTAGACGTTTAGCTTCCTGGGAATCAATTCAGTGGGTCATTGGAATGATTCTGGTGTTGGATTTTTATTCTTGACTACAACAAGAAAGCAATGTGAATACACCATAACACACATTTTGCAGCTCTGGCTAACTGTCTCCATAGTAACAGTTGACAGGTACTTTAATAAGTGTTATATGTAGTACATACTGAGCTGATGGGGGAAAAACACGTTTTAAATGTTGCAACATTTAAAACATGTTAAAACCGACATCCATAATATGACCCTATTGTACTGTTTAACTATCCAAGAGATGTGTTAAGTGTAAAATTGGGGTTATTTTGAAAAGTAAGCTTTCTTCAGTGGGAATTTCCAGCAGGGAAAATCTTTCAAACATGCAGCTCGGCCCGTTTCGCCACTCTGCACAGTCAAAATGCACAAACACTGCACTGTCAACTGTCTCCAGTTAGCACTTCAGCCACATAAGCGGAGGCATTGAGAATAAATGTTTACATTTACATTTATTCATTTAGCTGACGCTTTTATCCAAAGCGACTTACAATTGCCATATATGTCAGAGGTTGCACGCCTCTGGACCAACTAGGGGTTAAGTATCTTGCTCATGGACACATTGGTATCTCATAGTGGATTCGAATCCCGGTCTCTCATACCAAAGGCATGGGTCTTATCCACTGTTCCATCACCACCCCTAAAAAAAAAAACTAATTTCATGTTATTCTGAGAGCCTCATACACCAAAACCACAGATGAGAAGCACGATAGCAAGGGTTATTACATTGAGAAGAACCTTTGAGATCTGCTTAACTGACAATCAGTGGAGGTTTTGTGGTCTCAACCCAGCTGGGTGTAAAAGCTCAAACAAAAACCTGTTTCACAGCTGTGGATAAGATTTCATAGTTTCTACTGAAAAACTTAAAGTATCTCAAATGAGCCTTTTGTACTTTTTTTATTTATAGATGTGTGTAATTCTGAATAGTCTTTACCAAAGGATAACATAAATTGGGCGCTGTGGTCTCCTTTGGACGACACCAGATGACACATGCGAAAACAAACAAAAACACGCACACACATGCACAGAACAGAACTACTGACTCTCTCCTAATGCTGCTATCTTAAAACCGAATTAACATCAGTCACTCACACCTAAAAGCTGTTGCCTGAAGATTAAAAACAACATAAATCAGGCAGGTAGGGCTCATAAGAAACAATAAGCTTTTCGTGGCACACCTGTGCATGTCAAAACACGTGAAGGCAACAAACTGTATCAGATATACGAAACGTTCCACATCTTGGTTGGCTGTGTTTTGCTGGCACCATTACATTCCCACACTCTGTTTTAATGGCTATCAATGATTCACTAAACTGTCAACTCCACACAGCAAACAGTGTAATACAGGCGGACAGATAATTTATGGAAATAATAGCAGCTTGGAGATTTGTAGGAATAATTAGAACATTTAATGAACTGAAATTATGGAAGCCCAAAAGACAATGAATATTTGCACCACCATCGTATAGTCGGAGCATGTAGGCTCTGAGCTAGGAAACTTCAACAAACACTGACCTAATTATACATTAAACCTGCTTATCTGTGCAGGATCATGGGGTTACACACTAACACCTAAGGGCAATTTAGATCCACTAATTAACATATTAACTTGCATGTGTTTGGATGGTGGAAGGAAGCTGGAGGACCCAGAGAGAACCCATGCAGAAAGGCCCGGGAAGACCAAGTTTTAAACCCTGGACCTTCTTGCTGTTAGCCGACAGTGCTACCCACTGTAGCCACTGCACCATCCTACCACCCACCTACCTTCATAGACCAGTCTAAACTGGATAGAAGAGACAGTGCAAGCTTTACCAACTTAACCTTGGATGTGACTTTTTTCAGAAGTTCATATTTGATTAGTCAGTCAGTCAACAGATTAAATGTGACAGTGGTTACATGTGGGAAATATGCTTATTCACTTTCTTGCAGAGAGTTAGATGAGAAGACTAATACCACTCTTACGTTTGTATGTTAAATATGAAGCTACAGCCAGGAGACAGTTAGCCTATCCTTTTAGGCGGATTATGTTACCATTGGAAAAAGCCAGGCTAGCTGTTTTCAGCCTTTATGCTAAGCTAAGCTAACCAGCTGCTGCCTTAAGCTACATATTTTACCATACAGACATGAGAGTGGTATCATTCTTCTCATCTAATTCTCAGAAGGAAACTGAATGAGCATATTTCCAAAAAGGTTTAACTATTACTTAAAAAAAACAACTAGCCATGTTTATATAGGTAATCCACACTCTGTGTGGTACTTATTATGGCTGTGTATGGCGTAGGCTAGAATGGTCTGGCATGGACAAGCCATCAGTATGTCTAATACATTTCACTGGAGACAATGTAACATCTTATGGGATGCAGAACATTAGTGGTAAAACCTCCCGAGCCAAGGAAAAAAACACTTCAGCTTTAATTAAACTAAATGAGGACCCGAATACATGAAATTAAACTAAATTAAACCTAATTCTGGTGCAGGCTGTAAAAAGCCTCCTCTCTGCAAAAGGCCTTGGATTCTTCTGAGAGCTTTCTGCCAGCACTATCCTCTCAGTGTGGTTCATTCAACTCTGACTGATGATCTACAGCTGCAGCCCCACATTTCAGGAAAAAAATGAGATATTATTTTAAAACCTTGACCCCAGGGTGACACTGTGTTCCTCAAGTTTCAACCCTGTGTTGGGTAAAAAATAGAACTGCATTTTAAACGCATTTAAGGAAATGGTTGAGGTGCACACCCGGGACTGCTTAAGTACTTCACTCATCTACTCAAGTCAACACACTACAGAAAACATGCCTTGTTTAAATGTCAGATTTTGATTTATTTCGTAGGACAGCTGCTATGGCCCACATTAGCAACCAGCATCATAATACCAATGTTGAAAGAACTGGACATTATGTTCCATGAGACGTGGCTGTGCGCACAAAGCCATTTAATCCATGTAAACATGTTAAGTCAACAGATCATGTTATGTTAGCTCAACGGGATTGACTCCAAGTACTGTAACTCAAAGAAAAGCATAGTGTTGGAATAATGGCTTATTGAATATTACATAGTATTCTTGCCTCACATGAGACTGTATCGACAGTATGCATGATATGATTATTTTGTGTTTTTATCTTGTTTAGGTTAATTTGCCTGTAGGTTTGATTTAAAAAGGTTATTCAAGTTTCTGGGGAGACTTGTTAAAACGTAAGAAAAACAACACTATACCTAATTCAGAACCCTTATTTAGAAAACACACATGTCAAATCTGTTTTATTTGTAAAGCCCTTAATCTCAGTTACAGTCTCCACCTCGTGGAACAACAAATAAATGATAATGTTACTTACTGTACTTAATGTACTGGACTTTCAGTACCCATTAGCCTTAATAATCTATCCAAGTTAAATAAAAAGAAATGTTTAAATGTTTAATGTTTATATCTGTGGAACACATTAAACCAGTGGTATGTTGGAAAATAAAGGCTGTGATGCTGTCACTTTATTTAGCAGCAGAAAAAAGATAAATACACGTTCAGTGTGATGGAAGTCTGGAATGCAGAAAAATGATCACCAATAATGTTAAGCGTATGCAATTTGTAATTTATGGGCTAAAACATGCAATACCACCAGTATGCTCCTTTAAGGACAGTGGTGCCTGGGCAAAGAGAGATAAAGTCTTTCTTTTAAAGTTTTGTAGCTTTGACAAGACACACGGAACAGGTAAGCAGTATTGCCTGTCTCTTTCTCTCTCACACACACTAAAAGTACACACTGACTCAGCAAACGGTCACGCACAAACACAAAATAAATTCATGTGTCATCAAGTAGTGAAAATAAAGCTCATTGGAGATAGTGATCATCGTTCTCTGTGACTGAAGTGACTTCAATAAACTAAGACTGAATTGGAGATAACATATTTTACATTTTATTGCAGGTAAACATTTGATTCCTTATTAATGAAGTGGACTAGAGAAGTATTTAACGTTTTTGATCTCAAGGTTGCTGGTTTGATAACTACTGTACACCGACAGGATACATTTTGGGTATGGAAGTTAAAAAACAAAGATTGAACCTTCCAACTTGCTACTACTGAGGCGCCTGTCAGCAATGCACAAAGCCCACATCTGCTGCAGTGAGGCTAACAGAAAAGACTGGTTCTACTGGACCATCTACTGTAGGTGTGAAGATATGATGAGCAGGGCATTCATGCTCAGTGAATCTACTATCAGATAAATGAAGATTAGATTAGGTTTTCATTCTTTTAATTCAAATGTTTTTTTCCCATTTGACAGTAAACACTGTCCTCAGTGACTAACCCTGTCGCCTAGGAAATCACAGTCGTAACAACTGTTTAAAAAATGCTTTCCTGTGGTTTATTTAATGTTTATTTGTGTATGCTGATATGACAATTGACAGCATCTGACATCAATGCATGAGACCTGCATGAGTGAGGAGGGCTGTTTATTTTTCCAACGGAAACTAGATGTGTAATTTGCTGTAGGGAAGAGTATTTGATATAACACACTGTCTGATAATGGAGTTTGTAGATTATACTGTCGGTGATTTTGTATGTATGTATAGAGAGCTATGATAAATGGCACAGTCTATTGTTGATCTCCCAGCAAGAAAGGACACAAAGAAGTGATAACGTGGCATTGCATTGTACATTAGTGCATAAGAGCCGTACGAGAATCCTCTAACCAACCTGACCATGGCCGTAGTGTCCTGCAGTGTGTAATTCTATTAGAGCAAACCACCTTTCTACTATTTTGTGGAAGTTCATTTAGTTTTTCAAACCCATTTTTAGATATTGTATGTCAAAAAATAACTCTAAACTCTCAAATCCACTTTTGTTAACCAGCAATGAATTTACATTAAATTCAAGAACTGAAACAGCCAAACACTTTGGACACAATATGTCCATCATCCAGACTAAACTCTGTTAAATAAAAAGGCAAGCTAGCGGTTCTTTGAGGCTATACTTATTCTTTGCAGAATGGTCGAATACGAAACCAATATCCTGTTCAAAACCAGTAATTTGCATTGGGATGGAAATTTTCTTAATTTTGGCACAGCTTAATGTTTGTGATTATTGGTCCTTGTATCCTAAAACCCAGCAAAACCCCTTACTCATTTTTATATTTTAAGTACTGACATTTGAATTAATTGAATCTTTGCAAACCTCTTACCAAAGAACCAAGTGTACAATTATGAAAACAAGCAGTAGACACAACGGTCCTCATGCAAGAAACACTTGTACGAACAGATTTGTTCTACTAAATCTACATATGATTTAGTAGAACTTGTAGCCTTCACCACTTGTCTCGTGATTTGAATTTTCTCACTTTATAAGTAGTCCAGACCTGTCATAAGAGTCATGTGCAATTAGTCTGGTGTTATCCCAACCATGTTTTTCCCCAAGGGACTGTATATTTCAATATTTTGAAGCAATTTTCAGTTGGAAAATAAATTACACTTTATAATTATGTTGACGTTATCCTGTCTGACCCCACATTTTGAATTATAATGTTATTTTAAATGTATTCATATAGCCTAACTATTTCATCATTCATTTAAAGTCGGTTATTGATGCTATTATACAGTAACACTACGGTATGAACATCTCAAACAGAAAATTAATTGATTTGTCTCTGTATATAATAAGGTCAGTTGGAAATCTTTAGGCGAGATAGACAGCGTGCTGATATATTAGAAGAGGCAGATGAATGGTTGTTGAATAGATTACCACAGGCCGTGCTTCTGCAAATGTGAAACTTATTAGAGCTGCAACTCTGCAGACAGACACACAGATCCAACCCCGGTTAAAAATGATTGACTTTCCTTTATTAATCTTCAGAAGCAGGACTTATGAATGAGCACTTCCTGCCATATAGTTTGGACACTATATTAGTTATTAGTTATGTTAATTTACAATTCTCATACACTCAACTTATTTGTGCACAGAAGGCATTCATCACGTGTGTCTTTTACACAGTTATCTTAAGCTAGAAGCGTTAGCAGAATCAGACATGGCACACACGGACGAGCCCACCATACGAAATAAAGTAAGAGACAGTTCAGATAAGAATACGAAAAATATTCTTGAATGAGTGACCGGGAGATGGTCGTTCTTTCTGATACAAGACTGAGGACTGTTGTGCCATAAGTGTAATTGTGAAGTAACTGTAGTTCACAAGCAAGCAACCACCAGCGCAAGCTTGGGGGTGTTTAGGGTTTGTGTCCCGGCCTGCACCATGGTGATTACATAAACACATAGCTTTGAGAGCGGAGACGACAGATGTCTCCCCTTGGACTATTTCTTCCTCTTATGCAACTCCTGTGTGTATGTGTGTGTGTGTGTGTGTGTGTACGTCCGTGTGTGTCTGAGCTTGTGTGTGCACGCACGTGTGTGTGTGTGTGTGTGTGTGTGAAATAGGTCTCTGTGTATGTGTTAAGAGTGTTAAGAGAGATACAGAAATGCCATTCACTCATGTGACAAAGAGGTGATAGACGTGTGACACAGGGAAAGGGAGTTGGGGAAACTATGTATGTTTAGTACAGAAAAAAGCCAAAAATGTGTGTATGCACTGATTTGGTTGACAAGTTAAGACTGTGACCAAGAGTGTGTGTTTGAATCCAAAACTGGAGAGATCTCACTGATAGACAACTAACGAGAGAAGTGGAGACATACAGGGGAAGACTTTGGGGTTACTATAGAAACAATTAGTCTCATCACTACTAGAACAACAGCATCATGAACACAAAAGCTACTGACAAACAATGGCAGTTCCACGAGTGGTGACCTCTGCACTCCTCTAAATCCAGCCTGTCTCTGGGCAAACGTTATGAGTCACCTCTTCCAATATCTTCTGATACTGGGGAAACCTCCAGGCTTTTATTATCAAACAGTTCAAGTTCAATACTATGCTCTCTAATGTAATGGAATCCAATTTACCAGCACAACTAATTTTCTAAAAATGAATGGTGGTGGCATTTCTGATTTAATCAGCATGCCATGGAGAATTCCAGTGATTCTCACAAAAGGAAACAAAGAGGACGGCAGGAGAATACACTCATGGCACGCATGACATGTTACTGCACAAAGTGGCCATGAAGTTGTAAAAGTTTAAACAACATCAGATCATCCACTGTTCACAGAAACCAAACAATCTCCACAAGCAACATTTTTGAGAAGGGAAGTCTTATAACTTAAAAATGATCAGCATTTCTATCAGTGCATCACAGTAAAACCCAGACTGTAGACACCAGCAGGAATGTCACGTGCAGGAGTTAAAATGATTTCACATTAAACTTTATGAGAAATTAACTCCTTGACCAACACAGCCAGATACATGTTTTTTTGCAGTTGATAGCAACTTTAAGTTGCATAACATGATGCGTTTCATAGTTTATTTCGTTGCTATAAAAATGTAGTTTTTACATTTGAGCTTTTATTAAGATTAAACAAACGAGACATAAAGTGCTACCTGTGGACAGAGCCACGCTAGCTGCTGCCCCATTTGCAGTGTTTATGCTAAGCTTAGCTAACCAGCTGCTGGCAGTAACTTTATATTTATCTTCCAAATATAAGAAGAGGGGTGACAATCTCATCTAACTTGTGGAAAGAAAACTACAATGAACTATCCTTTAAAATCTACACACTAAAAAGATGAAATCAATTAAAAATGCTAAAACCATTACACAACTTGCCTGGGTGGTTGTGGTTGTGTTATATGTTGTGTTTGTGTGTGTCCTTACTTCTCATAGATCCTCTGCCCCCTCATGAAGACTTTGGCTTCACTGTCCAACGGGAACGTGCCGTCGTCTTTTCGGAAGCGGTAAAACAGCTTCAGGTCTTTGAACTCCCGGTGCTCGTCGCACACTGAAAAAAGACATGTATTGATGTTTCAATTTTGAGGGCAAGGAACACAGAGGACAGAAATGGATTATCAATGACAAAGAGCCAGAACAAGAAGAGGTTGTTACTAACTGCAAATGCTATGCTTCCTCTTATTGTATGATGATATTTTTGTATCATAACCAACATGTAGGGACCCAGAAAACATAAATTGTAAATATAGCTAAATGCATTTACTTTGATTTTATCAAAGTGTCAGCTACAAATGGCCCTTTTAGTTTACAACCAGTTAAGTGTTGGGTTAATTAATGATGGTAGAAAGCACAAGCAAACATGTGACATAATGGGATCATGGGAATTCTGGGGATTATGTTTGTATAAGGCAGTCACTAAAATCTACATCATTAAATCATTCATGTGCAGCTGGGATGTGTTAATATTGTGTTGGTTCTGTCTAAACTTCAACTAAAGAGAGAGAGGCACCCCGTCTCTGTTTTCAGTGTTTGGTCAAATGTGAAACAGGTAGTGAGACGCTACATTGGAGCCGAATTGGCTGGGAGACATGAAGAATCATCTATTAAGAAGCACTGATCGTTCCCAGAAATTGTCAAGAAAGAAAAATAGAGAGAGAGACTCTCTCCGTAATAGAAAATGGAAAGCAAATATAAGACTACACCCACACAGCTCAGCCTTACCGTGGTGAATGATACTCTGGTCTAAAAGTTTTTGCATAATCTTGATGGCAGTGTCTCGGTCTGAGGCCTCCTTGTGTTCAATCAGCCAGTCAATGAGCTCCTTGGCCACAAAGCAGTTTGGGTATGTTCGCAGGTGATGCCGCCGATCCTTGATCACTTTCCCCTCGTGGAGCCGCAGCCTGGAGGGCAGCAAACAGGCCGTAGAGGAGGGGGAAAATGATTGAGAATTCTTTAAACCTAATGTCAACACCTAAGATGCTCTTTCTGAACCATCTCTCTGTCAACGCTAAACCAAAATACTGTGCCCATTCAAAATGTCAAAAATAGTGACAATTCATCCTGGAAGTAATAAGGAAAGATGAGATCTGTGTGAGCCTCATATCATAGATTCATCTATAAAATAAAATAAATCTTCTTATAGTAGAAAATTTAGCTAGGAACAAGCAGAACATTCATACCAGGTGAACTCTACACTGTTCAAAAACATTTTTATCATCAGTGTAACATCAAGTCAGTTAAACGTCAGGGATATCAATCTGTCCACTTTGGAAGCATAAGCGACTGTGAAAGTGGGCCTGTCCGAAAGTACTTGCTCCTCCCTCCCCGTATCTACTTCTACTCCATGTGTGCGTTCACCTGGAGGGTCTGACACATTGAGCACCATCCAAAACCAATAGCTTGTCGAAGGTGTGCAACAGACTTTGCTGCATGATGGAGGAACGTTCTTTAATTTCAGTTCCGTGTGACTTCTACTGTAAACATATACGATCTTTAAACTCCTAAACTACTGATTGTTCTCTAGTTTTGTGTTTTGCTAGTGTCCTTGTTACTAGCATGTGGTGGTACCTGCAGCCCATTCAGGTTGCACAGATAGTCCAGCTTCTCTAGGAGGTCAAATGTGCCATCGTGAATGACCGTTTGGCGGTGGGTCAGTGATGGTCTGGAGAGGCATATCCTTGGAGGGTCACACAGACCTCCACGTTAGCAAAAGGTACCCTGACTGCTGTTAGGTACAGGGATGAAATCCTCTGAGACATGGTCAGACCTTTCGCTGGTGCACTGGATCCTGTGTTCCTCCTGGTAGAGGACAATTTCCAAAAACTTGGTGTTCTCATGATTTATGCTTCCTTATCAAAATATGCCACATTAATGCAAATTGTAAACATCTAACCCTAACCCTAACCAATAAGCATTCAAAGAACTGCCAAGTAGGACATCTTGATGGGTAGCATATATCTACAGAACTACGAAAAGCAGCTTTCACTATGTGAAAGCACACACGGTTTGAGGATTATGCTGCAGTATTTTGTTCAGTATGAATGAGTGATTTTAGCATATTGGTGGACATTGTTTCCACGTTTATTGCGGGATCTCTGTGTGAAAGCAGCTGTTGATGCCACTGACTGGCCCTCATGTTCCCCAGACCTGAATCTAATTGAAAACCTCTTGGACGTTATATATCAGTGCAATGAACACCACAGCCTATCAAGGAGCTCAATGATGCCCTGATCCAGGTCTGGGAGGAGATCCCCCAGGACACAACCTGCCGTTGCAGACATTGCCAGGAGTGCATAGAGAAACATGAGGGCCATACACACTACTGTCACAATATGGATTTCCATGATCAAAGTCACACAAGTTGGATCATCCTATGATTTAAATTTTTTTTTTTCGATTTTTGGTGTGATTTTGAATCCAGCCCTCATTGGGTTGGTGATTTCGGTTTCCACTGACCATTGCTACATCAACGAATTATACAATGTACAGTAAAGATTTAGAATTTTGAACTACCTCATTCATTGCGATCTGATGTGTGATTTAAGTGTTCCTTTACTCTTTTGAGTAGTGTTTGTTCATGAAGTTAGACACAGCAAATCAGTCCTCTAGGACAGAGGTGAATGCATGTTATTTGAACATTGTCTGTGTTTTTTTATAATGTGACTATATAGCAAAATGTCATAACAACCCTCTTGCGCTTTTATAGCTGCAGTAGATGCTGCTTTCACGTCATCAAGATGACCTCTTTCTGAACCTCAGTATTGTGAAACAGCCCACCACAGCCTTGCCCAAGCTTCCTGGAGCCAGCTAGTTCCACTGCATGCTGAGTCTTTGTGCAGCTGGCTAGCATCACTCTGGATTGGCAATGACATCCCTAGTCCAAGGTTGCCCAGTAAGTACACACACACTGTCCTGTAAACACTCAAGATGTGCAAACAAGTTACAGACTTCACTTCCAACCAAGTCCATCAACATCCTCTACTCCTCTTCTCAAATAGAGCTCACAACAAAATCATTCATCTTGCCATTTCCTTATAGGAGGCTCAGGTGGCAGACTAGCTGCTGTGATAGATATACTTTGTCTGATGGTTACTCTCTAATAGCATTTCGGAAAGTTGTGCTGGATTAAACAATGACGAGCAGTAGTATTTCTGAAAGAGTGCCTGGCTCGCAGTAGACTATAGCGATGCTGAGTCCCAGACTGAAAACATTCACCAAGCCTGACTCTCTCTTGCAGTCTACCATGGTGCAACAAACGGTCTATTCACAACTATGAACTGGTCACAGGACTTACCACAGCAGCTGTGTGTGTCTGTGTGCCATGGTATCCATCTTTGTGTCTGTTTTTCAGCCCTGAAGCACATTTACTCTAAGATATGTGCTGCTGACATGATGGGACACGAATGTGTGTTAAGATATTTAAAAACAGACAGGAATAATATCACTCATGTGCCATGAGCTTGACACGTGAATACAAAAGATCAAACAAAGGTGTGGATTAGGTACACTCTTTGGATTTATACCAGCAGTGTTTCATATCAGGTCTAATCTTATTTTTGTGAATTCTACAGTTCACAAAAGAAATTCAGTGTGACTTCCTCACTCCCTCCTGTCATGTAATTTGGTCTGATTTAGACCAAAGGACAAAGCTAAAGCAGGGAGTCCATTTAAAATACTGAGGGAGAACTGTAATCATTAAGCTGACCGGTGTGTGTTCGTGATAGACAATGTAACAAGAATAACAGCCTGTATGACAGTATGAGTTTTTTGCTTCTGAAGGACATTCGAAAGAGTCTCTGGCTTACTTGACACACCTCTGAAAAAGCTGTCAGTAAACGTGTGATTGGATTTCCCTGAATTTCCTCAGAGGCATTTTGGTCGCTGTGATAACACCCCATCTGCAAATTAGTCTGTCAGGCTATGTATTACAAAATATAATATTATTATTATTATTATTATTACTATTATTATTATTATTGTTGTTATGATTATTAACCTCATGTTGGCACTAGAGGTAAAGTTAGAGGATCAACAGGAGTCATCCTCTGGGGACTATGAATGTCTGTACAAAATGTCATGGTAATCCATCCAATAGTTGTTGAGACATTTCTGTGCGGACCAAAGTGGGGCGCCGACCAACAGAACAACATTGCCATCTCTGGAACCATGCTGATTGTGTGGCTTAAAAAACTGTCAGGCTGACTGCTGTTTGTAGAATAAGCAGAAAGAAAGACATTCATGTCACAATCCTTGAGTCCTTTCCCCCAGAACAGCAGCGTCTCAGAGGCAGAGGAGTCTGGGACAGCTACTGACAGCTGGCAGTCTCAGTATACAGCTGTGCCAGGGACACTGACACACACACACACACACACACACAGTACACAATGACAAACAGGATATCACACACTGGTGCCAAAAGTACACTGAAGAGTATGTCCAGACACAAACTATTAATCTCTCGAGGTGATGACTATTACTTTTTATGGTTCTTCTGAACAGGACAATGTTACAGCATGGATTTCTTCATGAACAACAAAAGCTCTTACTCAGTTTATCCCACCAAACTGGAAAACACAAATCCGTGGTACATTTCCTCACAGTTCAGTGGGGGCCTGAAATTCCAGGCATTGATGCCATGCTTTACCTACTGAGTCTCTATTCATGGATGGTGCACGTGAGCCAGCGAACGCCACCGGGGTTATGAGGCCTTTCTTTATATACCATAGGTCAAAGGGTACAGCATATCAACAACACTGCCAGCATTTGTGGTATAATCCCCTGATAGGATGAATGGGGCAGGGCATGATAATGATATGGGGTTAGTAGGTGAATCATTCCCTGTGTAGCTCAAAGGGCACTGCATTACTGGAGCAACAAAAACTACTCACATGTTCAGTCCCAAACAGGAACCCTAACCTCAAAACAGGATTACTATGCCTTGGGCTAAAATGTGTATGTTACAGTATATAGGTGAGGAGCAGCAATGTGCATGGGGAGGGCTGTGCAGGTGTGAACGCCTTTGTTTGGCTGTGCATGCTGCAGTGGATCTGAAACAGCCTGCAAGTTACACAACACCTACTTTTTTCATTCACTGCATCATATCCTATTATATTTTGGTTTATTATGATCTGGGCCATACAAAACATGCAATACTGAACATGAAAACTAAGAAAGATTATCATATTAATAAAGGATTTAATGATTTTCAGGTTTATTCATTCACAGCTGCAAGTTTGGTGCTCAGTTTATAGATGATCCTGACCAAAACGCCACAGTTTCACTCAATGTCTGACCAACAGCACATTCGGGGTCATCGGGGATTCCTGATCCTGGCACAGAACGACCTACCTCAGCTGCTCTCCAGTGACAAGCACCTCGGCCAGCCGCTCCAGCTCTGCAGCCTTCTTCTGCATGGTATTCCCGATCCGGTCCATCTCTCTGCTAACAGAGGCACAGACCCAGGGTGTTTTTGCTCAGCCACACACAAAGACAACATGCTGCACGGGGGAAACGCATCAGTCTTGCATTTTTGTAAAACGACTAGAAATGCTGTACAGTGTGCACCAGTAGCTTTCTAGCTGACACGGAAAGGTGGGGACGAATGGATTGAAAAACAAAGGCATGCAAGCATCCACGCGGGGACGATTTCACAGAGTAAACAATTCACTGACAGCTCGTTTTTTGCTTACCCTTCAAGCACCATCGAGAGCGAAAAGAAGAGCTTATCAATTATTCCTTAGATGATTGAGGAGAGTTACTTCATCCCAGGAAACATGTGCAACAATGCAGGCAGTCAAAAGTCACACCCCAGCCTCAATGTGCCAGCAGCTCCATCAACAGCGGTCCACTTTGAATTGCTCGAAAACCTCCAGATATCTGCACACGCACACACACATATACATTAATGCATGCATTCACGCCGAACTTGCTTTGTGAATTCCTCTATTAATGTCTGTAAAAGCAGGCGAGTGCTCCACTTCGCGCTGGGTAGGTCTGTTTGGCACTGACACTGACACACCACACGAGATGAACGCACGTTTTTCACCACGGTACAGCCAGTGCCCATCCACAAAGCCCCCGCATTGGGAGGACTCTGCTGTCGTCACTAGGGGGAGTTAACCGGAGGGGCGGGGTTACAAAGGCGCTCGATTCATACACCGCCCTCTCCTGGAAAGACTTAAAACACTGGGTCGGGTGGAGCATCGAACCACACAAATCAATTAACCTGTTGAAAGCTGCCACCTTTTTCCATAAAAAACGCCTAAAATTACATACCCAAAATGAATCAGGAATAACTC
>JAPMOB010203808.1:0-17440 GCA_029875015.1 Lepomis gibbosus
CACACACACACACACACACAAGGATTATTTATTTAAAGAGGGAAACAAAACAGGGCAGCATGTTAAGCTGCACTCAATGCACCAACTCAGTCCAGTCTGAAAAGGCTATTGTTGAAATCTTAAATCAGTTTTTCTTTGCAGCTGAGCAGTTCTTTGAGACTGTGTTTGGACAACGCGAAAAGACAGAGACAGATGGAAGCAGGGGCGCTAGGAGCAGGATATGCAGATAGAGGACGGACATTTATAAGACTTCTCCACCCCACTGCAGATATTATTGCTGTCCTGACATAAAAAAGAACAATGCCTCCTTTCTGCAGCACTTCAGTGAAGTGGCTAAGTGAAGCAGAAGGAAGTCCAGTATTATTAAGCTGTTAGAGCCTCTCTTCAGGGCTGAGTCACCAGCTCTCTTAAAAATCACAGTCACTCCCTGGACTGAAAGTGGCTGCTACAGAGCAGCTCTGTGCTTCAGCCTAGCTACCTGCTGCTTTGATAGCAGCTTTGTAATATTGGAGGCAAGATTACAAGTGAAGTTCCAAGCAAGTGTCAGGTCACCCCGAGCCAAACACTATTGGCTGCAGCCTGATGAGTGCACAGAGTACTGTCAGTCCACGTTCCACACACCGAGCAAGGCGCTGATACATGACCTAAGTCACTAATATGATACAGCAGAGGGAGGGGGCTAAAGCTGTTCTCTGACACTCTGACAAAACAGGAAGGTAGCGATAACACTGAACAGGAAGTGTTTCTGCAACTGACACTGCCTGGAGATCTGATCAGGGACAGCATGACCAACGTCCCAGTCATCATTTGTACCTCGTGCTGTTAGCTTCCCTCTAACATGTAATACTTTAATAAATTACTCTGTAATTGATCAGTGGTACTTTATTGGAATAGACATATGCTGATGCACAACCACCTGTCTAGTGTCCAAAGTTTTGCTGAGGTTCACATGATGCTTTGTGTGAAACGTTGGGTTTGATTTTTGTTTTTGGGTTATAGTTAATCTTAGGACTAAAGTTAATATTTGAAATAGAATAAAACAATGGGGTTTGATGAAGGTCAGTATTAGGTGGTGCTGGTAAATGTTGATTAAATAAGTTATAAATTGACAAGTCACACCCTATTCTTCACGAGCTACTTGATCCATACACTGAAGGTCTCGGTTCAAAACTATTACATTTATAAGCTTAAAGTACAAGAAACACTCTCTATTATACAGTGGTATAACCAGTGCTTCAAGTGGAAAAAACATAGGGGCCGGTACTCTCCTAAACATGTGTGTGTGAGTATCATCTATGACCCTGTTTATTTGGATAGTCTGCCTATAGATTATTTATGTTTGTTTGTAACATTTCAATAGTTTATTAGTTGATATTCAACAATTCAACTGTTTCACGAATAAAACCATTTTCTGATATTACACCACTTTGCTTAAGGTTTGATTAGGTATTAATTCCAGTTGGACAAAACAGCAGTTTTATTTATGTGGGCTGTTGGAAGTATCAAATTTTAATCACCTTTATTTTAGTCGATACCGATCCACTAAAACATTAGCCTTGATACACATCCTTAGTTCGTTTCAAGACATCTCTACATTGAAATACACTGTAATAAATCTTTCACCGAAGGCTCAATATCAGCACAGGTAAATGCATTGGATGATAACAAAGCTGATAAATTAAACTGTACTGAATATTATAACGAAATTGTGTCATACTTTATAACAGTTAGACTGCAGTAAGTAACTTTACTGCAGTGTTAGTGGATGGCTCTGCTCGCTGTGAAGTTGCAGTATTGTTATGTGGGTCACATTAGTTACAGTGACGGAGAGGTGGAGAAACTGTGTACCTGAGTATTGGTAAAACCACAATAAACCTAAACTGAATGTTATGAAGCAAACAGCGGCAGGTCCGAGCTGCTGTAGCGTTAGCTGGCTGCTCCTGGCTGCATCATTATATAGGTTAACGTTAGTAAACAAATCGCTTCACATTTGCTTTTTACCGTTACATCCTTTCTTGCAGGCTAAATCAACACTTTGACATAATACCGGTGGTACACAGGAAAGTAACATGGATCGCGTTAGTTGGTGAAGTAATAACCGGATAACATCAGCAACTGCTCGGCGCTAGCCGGCGAGCTAACGTGACTTCTGTGTTTTTCCAGCTTTACTAATGCTCACTTTGTTCTTACTTGACAATATCTGAACATGTTTGGTCTGGTTGGCTTTAGCACATAAAACTTTATTGTTGTTTTGTATCCTTACGGGGAGTCTGTGTTTCGCTGTGAGCAGGTTGTTTTATGGTGTCAGTGGACTGCATGTCATTAGCTGCCGTGTTGTCACTGTAATACAAGAGAGGTTCCAGAGCGCACACAGAGCTGAATCCGACCCGGAGTCCCCACATTAAAAGCAGAATTGTGGCTGATGCAAGCAATGGAGAAAACAGGCATGTGCTTCATTTCTAAATGAGTTTTGAGGCCATTTACAATAAGGCAATGGACATTTGATTAATTTTATTGAAAAACTGACATATTGTCCCTTTAATGGACAATTCAAAATATTATAGGTGTCACGGCTCTGGGTTATTGGTGTACATGTTTCCTGTTTTACTTTGAAGATGTTCTGTCTCTCGTGTTGTTGTCTTACTTCCTGTCTGTGTTCACTGATTGTCTGATGTGTATCACCTGTGCCTTGTTATCTTCAGCCCGCTGTGTATATCAGTGGTTGTCTCTCTGTCACTCGTTGCGCTTTCATTGCTCATGAAGGTTGCACCCAATGTTTGCTACCTGTGTCTCGGTCATGCATCTCAGGATTATTCCCCTTGTTTCCCTCGTATCCTTCGGACTTACTTTGTTAGTTTTGGATTTATGGATTTCTCACCTGTTTCGTTGTATAGATTATATCTTAATCTCACCTTATCTCACCTGTAAGTTTCACCTCTTTATTTAATAAAACCCCACTAAATATAGCTCTGTCTCCTAAGCATCTAGGCCCAAAACCCCTGTTTCCCATCTCTGCATCATAGCAGACCATAACAATAAGTGTGGCCATGCACAGCCAGCTTTGGGGTGCTTTTCAGTGATTTCGGATTTTAAGTTTATAATGACCTGGGCACTTGTTACTAGCTATATAGAAAGAAAAGTGCATACATTTGATGGTAACATGCTTACAATGATTTAGCTAAAATAATTTCATTAATGAGCCACATACACAGTCACACAGTATTTCTCTTACCTATGATGATGTTAGGTTGGCTGAGGCTTCCACTGGCATTTGCTGTGAGGTTGCCTTGGATTTGGTAGGCAGCCTGATCAAACAAGTCCAGGTAGTCTTCCACTGGGTATCTATCATGAAAGCCCTCACTCAGACGGATGATACCTGGTGGAGGAAGAAGACAGGGATGGTAAACACACCCCATGGGGTGCAACTGCATCTCTAGTGCATGTTTACTTTTGTTGTACGTCTTATAGTTAGAGAGAGTAGAAACAGACTAATATGTTTCTCTTTATGAGGCAACAAATATTGAGATTTGATATGGTGTGGGTAGGAATGTGTTGCACTGAGATGGGTGTGTTTACATCAAGTATGTTCAAATTTCTGCCTGCCCTCTCCTCTCCATGTGTTTCTGTAATCATACTAAGATGTAATTGGGGCTTCTGTCCTGTCTTGACTAGGTTGACCTAATAAAATCCAAAGTTCATATCCAATCAAAAATCAGCAGGGAATACTGTCCCTGATCAGTTTTCAGTGTCTCTAATTAAGGGCCAATGTCAAGTCAATACTTTAAATGCAAGACAAATGTGTTTTTCTTCTGAGCTGCTGTATAATTACAATTTAGTAGGCAATTGTGGTGATGCAGCGTAGGACTTCAGGGTATCCATGCAGCATAAGGATAATGAGGTAGCTCAGGCGTCTGTTACTTTCAGTGATGCTTTGATGGTGTCACAGTAAAGCACCTTTCTCTAGTTAGCACGAAAACATGATTAGAGAACTCTGGTAAACTCTCCAAAACGTCAAGCCCTGCATCATTATTAATCCTAAATGGTTACTCTCATATGAGGTCTGAATATGCAGGTCTGTCTCGCTGCATGGCTTTTCTAAAATTGTTTTATCCCTTTGCTTTTTGATATGAATAAAGCGTCAAGCAATTTTCAAATAGTCTGTGTTTCTTGATGGGTACTGTATAGAGCAGGCACATCTGATTAAGATTCAAACTGCTCCTCTAAGAAAGTTGTGTGGCACGGATCGCATCAAATCACCTTTTTTACTGCATCGGATGAGTGGAGCCTCGAGGGGAATTAAATAAATAAATACAAAACAAGACCATTTGAATTCAGAGTGTTCTCGGAGGATGTTTTAAAGGAAAAGTGCTGATTACCAGCGCATAGCTCTAAGTGCAAGGCTAGAAGGGATAGAGAGAAAGAAAGAAAGTGGCAGCAAAGATGAAAGGATCGGAAGTGAGGGGAGACAATAAGTGAGAGGGACCTATGTCCTTGGGATGCTACTATGCAACATCACAGGCTGCCTAAAACACAAGCGAGAAGCGGACAAATTAAGGCAAACATATCATCCATACCCCGCAGCTTTATGAGGTTGAAATAATTATCAACTCAAACTGAACACAACATATTAAAATAAGCATTGCATGCAGACTGATCAATCCAGCGTTTTTGTGAGTCTTAGAGGGATTAGGGGCATAGTCAGCAACTGGATGAACTTCAAAAGGATTGCTTTGGCTGTGACACTTAAGCTTCTTTGATATTTGTGGTGAAAATTTGGATGCAATTTAAAAAAAAAAAAAAAAAGTGGCCAATACTGTAGCTAGATCCCTCAACAGGTATCGTGCCAAAACCCTTGGTGAAATTATTAAAATCATAAAGTCATTTTTAGTCAGACAGCTCCTGGCAAAACAAATTGTATCAGTCATTACTGAGCAGAAGAAGAAGCACACATCCACTGTTAGTTATCACCATTAAAGAAACTCATGAAGCATAAGTCCTCATGCTGAGAATTATGAGATTATCTACACGCTGTATGTACTCGTCTTTTAACTCAGTATAAAGTCATTATCTAATATGCTTTCAATTTTGTAATCACAGCTGACTTTGAACAGATCGGCGGCCTACAGTTTAACTGCTGCTCTTCACATTTTTTTCCTTCACTCTTTCTTCGCAAATGCACACACACTGACTCACACTCCTGATGCCTGCCTCTTCAGCTGCTGAAGATTATCCATTATTCGTGAGCCTTAATGGCTGTTTCAGTTAAGGAAAACAAAAAGCAAAGTGGCTGGGGCTCAGGAGATAGAGCAGGTTGCCTGTTAATCAGAAGGTTAGTGGTTCATTCCCTGGCTCCTCCAGGCTGCATGTCAAAGTGTCCTTGGGCAACATACCCCAGTGTATGAATGTTAGTTTCGGTTCAAGCACTTTAGCTCAGTGTGTGAATGGTGAATGCGAGGAGTGCGCTTTGAGTGACTAGAAAAAGACTAGAAAGGCGCTATACAAATACGGAGCATTTACAAAGACAAATTTAGAATCTTAGCCTCTTTAAGATTGTTACTGAATGAAGACTAAATTTGATTCTGAAAAAAAAAACCATTCAGGTCTAAGGGGAGAACAGACTGAAGATTCTTTTGTTTTAGTGTCATCAGGGAAAAGTCACCAAAACAAACCAAAGGAGCGACACAATAGAGCACTGCAAGTGATGTGAGGGTTGGATTTGTTTAATACAGTGTATTCGGTTCACCCATACAGTCTCACTCCCAATTCTCGCTTTGGCTTTTAATCCCATCTGTTGTGTGGTGGTTCTTTTAACATCACAGATGCACATGGTGAAGGAAACACACAATGGCATCCACACATTTAGATGACAGAACCGCCATACGAGCAGATGTCTACTGTGAGGCAGCTCTTACCTCTCGACGCACAGTTGGAAGGTTTATCTCTTTGTCTGAGAAAATGACATATTACCACCTGTTCAGATTCCATGGCAACCAACAGTGTAAGCCAGGATTGTGGCAGTAGTTGTGAAACAGGCCAGTGATTATGTGATAATGCATATGTTTCCATGAGCTAAATTCGCAAATATTCCCTAAAACTAGAGAGAAATAACATCCAGAAATAAGCCTTTAAGAGTTAGTAAAATATTCAACAGCTCGCTCATAAAATGAAATGATTTTCTTTTTAATTAAATAAATGTATGATTGCTCTGTTACTCTCTTCAGTGAGAGTATAAAATGCAGAAAGGGCACAGCCAGGACCATGTAAAATAAAACAAGAACTAGAAGCTGAAGGAAGCAAAGTTCATGGAGGGGAGATGAGTTGTAAAGAATGAGTACAACCTCAAAGTTTGCTAAACAAGTGCAGGAAACAGTGCGCCCACACATGTGGGTTCAAAGTGTGTGAGGAGGCTTCTGACGATGTATTTTTCATGTGTTCTTTTCAAGTGGTTTCCACCACCGAGACAAATCTATGTCACAGATGATGGTGAAGTACATTCAGTCTAGATCCTTCTGCGTATAGTCCTAGTTGAGCCGTTAATGAGCACCGTCCCTGCATGAGCTCAACCGTCTATGTACCAAGAAGGGGAAGTTGCACTGTTAAGAGGCTGACGGTGGCGTTAAAGCACACAGGAGGGGGGAATAGAAAAGAGACGATTAGCATTCAAAATGCTGAATGGAGGAGGCAGTAAATACACCATTAGAGCTGTAAATTTGGGGCTAACGACTCTCATGTAGAAAATAAACAGTTTAAGTTTATTTTCATGCACAGCACAAGATGGGTCATGAATATTCATTTCTTGGTTAATTGCAGTGGGAGATTGAACTGCGTGCATCAGAGATACTTAATTCATTTCACATTCAGCGCTCACATCCAGCTAAGTTCAACATAAAAAAAAAACAATTGCAGTTACAATTTTGGTATATTTGATGCAGAAAAATTGTTAGTTTTAGAAAGTCTGCAAAGTCTGGAGCAGTCAGTCAATATCCAAAGGACTTTCTCCCAATGAACTACATAAATCTGTGGAAATGATGAAATTAAGTAACCGCAACTCACACATCTTAAAAATAAGCTGACAGTAACAAAACAGGAAAAACAAACTGAAACGCTCATGAAACAGACAGGCCTGCCTATAAGGCTGAGACCCCTTCAAACACCTGTCACTGAGTGCTTTTCTGAAGCCCCTTGAGGTATGGCTCTGCCAATGTGATATACTGTAGAAAGTTACATTTCACACTTTCAGTACGTTCTGGCTCTCATAATTGTATTCCAGCCTGGAGGTCTCTACTGAAGCAAATTGTAGGTTTTCTTTACTTACCAAATCGCTTTCGGGTCCACCAGTGTGGCTCTTTGAAAGTAGTGAACTTGACGTCAGGGTGGAGTCTCAGTCTGTCATACAGGTCCGTTGTGCCACACTTTGGTTGGCCAATGATATAGAAATAAGGAAGGCACCGCATGCGGTAGAGTTTACCGTCGCGGTGAAACAAGTGTTCTCGGAAAGTGCTCCTCAAGTGCTGAAACACCGTCCGGAAGCGCCTTGAGTAGCGTGCATACAAGTTTGTCCTGTATGGATCCGAAGTGATATTCCCAGTGTATTCCTCGTACCAGCAGGGGTTCTTGACACCAGGCAGGAATTGGTGGGGGACAACAGAAAACATCTGTGAAGGCAAAGAAAGCAGGCTGCATTAAGCTGCTGAGTCACCGTACCTCCCAAATGTATAAAACATTTCAGACAAAGCCTTCTGTAAACCCTTAAAATTATGTTTGCTAAGGCTGCATGATGAAAGATAATTTTGTTCCAGTCATTTCACAGATGCATTAAAGGAAAAGGTTTCTTTAAACAATTAAAATAAAAAATGTTATGTGCCACTGTTCTGGCAGCTCTAGGAAAACACCATCTGTATGCAATCCAAGTGCACATTCAACAAGTTTTTGCAGCAGGATACAGTCTGTAGAGGGGCAGACTTGCAGTAAATTGACTTTAGATGGATAGACCCACTGACACAAGTGAGTGCACACATACCTACACATACAGTGCAGTCAGTACAGTATTTAGAAATTGACATTGTTTTATTGTGTTGGCTCTGAACTTCAGGGACCTTTTATTTAGGATTAGATGAACACTGGGAACTGCAGACCTTGTTATACACAGTCCTCCAATTATAGGGGATAGAACGTGATTAGATAAGTTCCCATTGACTTAAAACATTTCATGTTTTTTAATATTTGGTATCAACTCCTTTGCATTCAATGATTGTCTGAAGGCTACATTAAAACTTTCACTGTTGATGCTCTGCCCGGCCTGTACTGCAGCCATCTCCACTTTTTCCCTTTTTCCCCTCTTCGGTCTGGTCCTCAGCAGCACATGATCAGTTGAATTGAGGGCAGGCAACTGACTTGGCCAAGAACATTTCACTATTTGGCCATAAAAAACTTGAAATATTGTCCTGATGCATTGCCCCTAAAAGTCCTTTACTGTTCACCCGATATAGATGTGCATGCCCTTAACATTAAATTCATATCTAATGTGCTGGACTCCCATGAAAAAATACAAAATAAAAAAGCATATCTGTCCTATTATTTTCTACATGTACATACATGCAGCCCGCCCTGGGAGAGTAAAGCAGATTTTTCCTCAGGTATAGAAGCGAGGCAACAAATTTCCAACATTCTGTCTTTTTCTACTCACATTTCAAAGTGTTTTTTGGCGATCAAACACAAAGGCCCATGTTACTATGACTCCCTCACTGCCTGTTAGAC
This sequence comes from Lepomis gibbosus, assembly GCA_029875015.1. Lineage (NCBI taxonomy): Eukaryota > Metazoa > Chordata > Actinopteri > Centrarchiformes > Centrarchidae > Lepomis > Lepomis gibbosus. The sequence goes on from JAPMOB010203808.1 coordinate 8,758, forward strand.
ACAGCTACTTTAAGGACAATTAATGCCGGATCCATCCACAGATGTGGTATTGATTGTCCCGCGGCCACACTCTCCTATTCATTAGCATGGTTCAATAAGAAATAAGTTATGTTGCAAATAGCCCTGGCACAAGCCATTATCATTAGGATTAACAATTAATTGAACCAGGCTGTGAGGTGCGACGGACACGGCGAGAAAGCCACGGGGCCAATATGTTCGAGGACTGTAGGATGACTTTGAGCTTTAAATCCCTTCTTTTAAAAAATGGTAGAGACATATGCAATTATCTGGTGTGACATGAAGTTTTATACAAGGTTTTTCAAGGCAGTTTTATCTCTTTATAAATTAAATTAGAAACTCCAACCATTGGGAAATTGCAACAGCATAGCTCTATTGAACCTGTATAGACAGCATGTAGGCACGAATACTGATTTGTATCACCTTTTTACTTAGTATTTAATTACGCTTCAAGACACATCTGTGATGTTCAATTAAAAGAGAGATCAATATCATGCTCGGCCATGTTCGTATTATGATTAAAATAGAGAGATAACTCTTACGCTATAAGGCACTGAGGTGTTCATTACGGCAATCGACCTGATAACAATATTTTTGACAGAATTTGTGTCCGCAAGGATCTCTTTGAATATATTAAATGGGAAATAAGACAGATATAGGTTTTGGCTGGACTCACATGTGGCTCACTATTAACCAGTGCCTTCAGCTCAGGGAGCTGTCGACTGCTGCGAAACTCCACCTTGGATGTGATGGACTTGACCACCAGTTTGATATGTGCGTAGTCCTTGACTGAGGAGAGGTTGAAGACAAAAGGTCCTGGGCTGACCAGGTTGCTGAAGTGGTAGGGTGAAGGGGTGAGGAGGAGGCCCTTTTTGTCTCCTGTCAGAATATACGAAGCCATGATGAGGAACATGACGGCCAGGCCAAACAGGAAGCTATAGAGCCGGATCTTGCGGAAGCAACCCAAAGTGCTCCAGCGCCTCGGCAGCTCCCGTTTCACCTCCAGGACTGCAAACAAGTTCATGGGCGTGTCGTCCACCTGCAAAAGCAATGGCCTCTTGCGGTAGTCGTCCACAACGGAGCCCAGCAGGGTGTATTTGTAATCCGTCTGGGTCATGGTGTCAACAGCCTGCAAGTCCCGGGTGTCACCAGTCAGACACAGGCAGACGTTATGTAGCAGGGGCCAGCCAGATAGGAGGTTTTGGGATGGGGGAATGGCCGACAGTTGATATCCATGACGAGTTGTGGAGAAAAGCCGACATCATCCACTAACATCTGCCTAGTAAGACGAGAAAGAAAAATAAGTAAGAGAAATGATGTAACATTGAGTCTTTGGTTTTGCTACTCTTTTCTGTAGAGCTGAGGCTCCCTGTGAAACATTTGAAATAGCTGTAAGATGCATCAGATTCCCCAGAAGTTTCACTGAGAAAGAGATAGGAAATGCAGGGGAGAGAGGCGATGACATGCAGCAAAGTGCCTGGGCCAGATTCGAACCTGGGCTGCTGTGGTTAGAAGAAGCCTTGGAACATGGGTTCATCATGTTAGTTTCAATGTACATTTTATACCTCAAGAGCATGCCATCTCATCCCTTAGTCTATCGCAATGACAAAATAATGCTGCTTTGTGGAAGCAGTCAAATAATTATATAGCTCAAGGAAATTCCCCTTGAACCCTTTCATTTCTGCAGTTGTAGCGAGGTAACCTCAGGCTGAACACACAAAAAAATTGATAGCTGAGAAAAACAGCGAAAGAACTCTCTCAGCTCTGAATATTTACGCCTTAGATGAAATGCCACTAACCAGTCACCCTGTAAATGACAAATCACTTAAAAATGTCACAATTTCTTGGAGCACCACACATAATTTTGACTGTGTGACTAATAACTGAGCAAAAATTGTGGTACACAAGGTTAGATTAATTTTAGCGACTTTCTCTTACACGTCCTGTTAAAATCAGACAGCACAGCAACACCCTCCCCCTAACCTCACAGTCCATCCTCCCATCCACCGTGTGCATCGGAGTCACAATATGGAGGGAGCGATAAGGATGAGGGATGCATTCAGCCTGGAAACTACGAGGCTGTGTGTCAGACTCTCCTGGGGAGAGACACAAATATAAGAGATAGGCTACCCGGCCTGGACCGGAGAAGGGATTATATTATCAGAAAATGGTATTCCTCACTGTGAAGTCACATGGATCAACAGTCGCCCACAGATAAAAGGAGGGCCAATGTCTAAAGGGTACAAGAACTGGGAATCTATAATAATAATGATCCTGCAGCTGCACCGTCTAGTGTTATCCTTGAAGCTTTCTTTGTGTCTGGAGCTGAGCCAACATGATGGCAGTAAATACAATACAGCATAATGATAAAACGCCAGACCCAAGGGTCCAGGACACTTTTCAGTGTATGAGTGGGATGTTTGGGAGTATGGCACACTTGAAACTGCATGGATACAGCCATGAAGTTGATCTATGTTATACCTGCAACCTGCTCCTGCTTGCATACATCATAAGATAGGGGCTCTATAGAAGTGAGTCAGAGAGTCTCCTCACGGCTGTCTGATACTGTCTGCCCCCCGCCACACACACACCCACCATCGCCCACACGCTTTGGACAGTTTCTGTAAATGTGGAACTGAACTCAGCGGCAGAGCAGATAAGAAGACAACTGGAGAGCGTCTGCCTACCTGTTCAAGCAATGTCATTTACCCCCAGTTTGGCCCTCAGCAACAGGACCACAGCAGCAGTCTCTCTTAGAGGCAGAGGAGAAATAACAAGCCTGCACAAAGGGCCTGTGCATTTCAGTAGCCTACATGACCCGCTACCAATCTCTAACAACCAGGTATTTCTAAGGTACTGGCATACAACAGAAACCACAAAACACACAAGAATTTGAAGCTCACCACAGTGATACAGTTTCAAAACAAAACCACAGTTCAACCACAGAGTTCCTATCTCAGTTCATATTGTCCATATCGTACCAAAACCTTATCTTTGAGATCCCAGCAAGCAAGCATAAAATACTGTTGTGCGTTTTTCCTGTCTGCCAAAGTGGTGGACTGCAGGTGGCAGGTGCTAATTTCAGAACCTGTGTGGGGTCCTATTTTAACACATTATCTAAAGTGAAAAAAAGGAAAAAGACTGAGGTTTGCTTTTAACAGAAATGTAGTCACTGCAGGTCAGACGCCCTCTCCATCACAGAGAAGGACGCTACACTGTGTAATCAAAGTCTAAAAGTATGATGAGCATATGCACTCATCTGTAGTCGTCATGCCATCAGCGTTTATTGACTGTCTGTGTTCTTTAAGGCGAAAGCCTCGTGCTCAAGGTTATTTAAAATGCAGGGAAAGAGGGCATGAGGGTTAGAGAGTGATAAGAAGTGAGTAGAAAGATGAAGAGAAAGAAAGAGGCAAAAGGGACTGTGTCATTGACAAGAGAATGTCACTCTCACAGGAACATCTAAATCAATCAGTCAACTAACTGTTTCAGAGGGTGACTGGCAGCTTGACAGATCTGCTCTATTCATAAAGCAAATACATTGCTCCTGTCCATCAAACATGATGAAATAGCTTAACTTCAACAGAAATGTGGCTAGAGGACAGTGGACAAAGAGGACATGAGGTTGCACCATGTACCTTTTCAGCTGACAAACCTTCGAATAATAGTTAAGTGTGGATTTTTGAACATTTTCCTCACTGTGGATGAACGTTTACCACATTAATTTCTGTACCTCCAAAATACTTTAGTGCATCTGCCTGCACGACAAATGAGTACCTAATAAGGTTATTATTAGGTTTGCTCAATCGTTTTTCGGAGTTGTGACAGTCCGCAACCGTCAGCAGGGGGAGCTAGCAAACCTGGAGCTAGCCTGGGGGGAAGAGCCCGCCAGCCAGTCAGCTGGCAGAGCCCTCAGCAGACACGCAGACCACTGCAGCCAACACAGCAGAGACTCCAGTAACAACAGCAGAGGAAAGACCCACAGTTGTAAGATAGTTTAATATCCGTACCGCTATTATTCATTATCATTACATTCTAATTTTGTAAGGTTTTAACTTAGTTAAATCAAGAGACATCAGGATGATACCAGTTAATCACATCCACCAATGACATGTACATATTCCTGCATCCTTTGCACACTTGCTCACTGCACTATTTATGTCTATATTGTTTTTGTTTATAGTGTATATATATATCTATATCTATATCTATCTATCTATCTATCTATCTATCTATATATATATATATAGTGTATATATTTGTGTTGTCTACACTTAAGTCTGTATCTGATTTTATCTTATTTTTATAATAGTGATTTTGTATTTTTGTCTGAGTAAGCATAACGTGAACAATGTACAATCCAGAGTCAAATTCCTCATATGTGTACACATACCTGGTAATAAAACCGATTCTGATTTTGATTCTGATGATGTACAGAAAAATGGTGATGTACAAAATCTGGTCTTGTTAAACTTCAGAAAAAATAAACAGAAATAATACAAAAAGGGACTATCTTTGCTTTATTCTTATTCTTATTCTTATTATTATTATTTCCGTCATCTACTATTACATATTAGATCATGCATGTAGTTGGTTGAGGTTGAACTATTTTGTATCAGACTGCAAGTAATGATTAATTGCATTAATCAGCTGATTATTTTCTTAACTAATCGATTGTAATAAATTCTGAAAATAGTGAGAAATGTTGCCCTAAGTGACACCTTCACAATGCTTCTTTGGTCAGTCCAAACCTCATAATGATTAAAAAAAAGGCGTACATTAAAATAATCAAAAGTAAAACCTGCAAATCAAATTACTAATACTAAAAGTTACTAACAGTTGCCAATTAAATTTCTGTCAATTATACTAACTGATGTAGTTCTACTAGCTGGGCTTGTTTAAACTGTTAAGTAATTTAATTTATATCAAAACATCTTATTTTTTAAACTCTTCTTACGTTATGGGTGTAAAAAACTTATTTTTTAAAGTAACTAGTAACTGAAGCTGTCAGATAAAGTAAAAAGTACAATATCCCTTTGAGATGTGGTGGAGTAGAAAATGGCATGAAAAATAAAATACTCAATTTCAGTACAAATACCTTGTGTACTTAAGTACAGTACTGCATTGTTACTGTCCACCACTGGGCTTTGCTTTGGATACCTGAAACTAAGGAAAGGACTAGAAATTTTATTTTTCTTATTTTGGCTCTGGACAGAATACTATCATCCATCATGATGGTGAAAATTGCTTGCCTTAAGCCACAGTGCTTCAAGTGTGAGCCCCTTACCCCTGTCATCAAGGCATTAAAATGTGCAACAAACAATTACAACACAAAATAACATTCACAAGCTGAAATGTGTCAAATACACAGCTTGACACACATATAGGGCAAATTCTGCCATTCTACTGTAGGCCTATGTGTACAGCACTGCTGTTCAGTGGGCTCATTTGGGGCCAAATTTAGTTTTAGTTTTGATTCATTTGTATTTTTGAAATATAGTCTTTTATCAGATTTTCTTATAATTTTAATTTGTTGAAATTTTACCTATAGTTTATTACAAAATTTGTCAATTTTGTAATGGACTATAGGTAAAATTTAACTGCTAGTAAAAACTAGAGTTGTCTGGGGTGAGGTGCCACAGCTGCAAATATTTGAGTTAGTCTTCCTCTAACATGCGTTATCTCACTCCAAACTTTTGATAAAACTTGAGAGAACTTATTTATAGCTGGATAGTGGCTGATGCAAGCAACAGACAAAACAGGTGTGTGCTTAATTTCTAAATGGGTTTTGAGCCCATTACCAATAAGGCAATAAAAATTTGATTTATTAAAATCAAAAACTTACACATAGCCCCTTTATTAACATTATAAAGTATGCTTTATTAGAACCTGGTAGCAAGAACAGACATATCACTCAGAAAGTCTGTATGTCAAAAGTGTCATCTGACTGGAAAGATCAAACACATACACAGATAACTCAAATTCATAATAATTGTAATTAACTTCAAAGACACTGGCATCAGTGGTAATGATATGCATGCTGTGCTGATGGTTCCCTCCATGTGTGGTGCAAATGGAGTTGCCACAGCCTTAATAACTCATCAGAAGGGGACCTCTCCATACTGTCTACCCTGTCATTCAGAGACATCAATGAAACAGGCAATCAGGCAGATTTGTTGAAAGTCAGCCGTCTACTCGGCTCCAAGCTGTCCAACTCCGCTCTGGAAAAACCAACCAATCTCACACACTGGCAGCTAATTGTTGTTCTCTTGTGTACCTTTTCTTCTTCACTTAACAATTCCTTTCTCTGTGTTTATCGCTGTCAATGCCAGATGATTGATTATTTTTGTGAAAAGCTGCAGCATAGACAGACCGATATTTTTTATACCATATAAATGCACCAATTGAAATCCAGTGTTGTTCACTACTATTAAGTCATCTGCTGTAGCAAATATAATTTCAAACTGGTTATATTACAGTTTTTCTCACCCTGTCAATGTGAAAGTGGGCTTTCTTGGGCATTGATTGTTAAGACCAAAATGGGGCTACAAACATACTAGACAGGACTTTAAATGCAGGGATCTTTCCTATGCTGTCCATGAATTGTGGTCATATTCCATATGTAAATGCTCTCAATAGGAATTCCTCAACCACAGAGACAAAAGATCATTATACCTGGCTGGAGAAGCAGTCTTTGCAGCTGAGAGCACACTGTCCTACTTCCTCAGTTCTTTGGTATTTTAAATTGAGGAAATTAATTGCATGACCTGCTGATGGGCCCCTGAAATACCCTTTTTGTTTTGAGTCACAGTAAAGCACCAGCTTCCTCTTAGGCTTCAGAGAGCTTGTTGCTCCTTATTACAGAAAATTGTTAAAATATCTTAGTATCCACAGACCTGTGTTGTTGTCTTCATCTGCAACTGCTACAGAAGATTAAAAGGCCTTTTTTCCTATTGGGCATAATGCTAAACCATTTACAGTGGAACTGAAAAGTTTCCTGCATGTTTTCTCTTGATGATGATGATGCAGGAAACTCACTCTGTAAGACAATTTGCCTCAGTATATTTATCTGTCATGAGGGGAATATATATTTAAAAAAAATATCTATTTTTTTGTTTGTTTGGTTTTACTGCAGATTGTTTTTAAATTATGGGAACTTTTAATCCTTAAGATTTCAGTCCTGGTTCAACAGTTCAGCACTTTTAAATGTGAAGGGGACAAGAAAAGGGAGGTTTTACTTGTATATCTTTTATTATTCAGTGCTGTTTACATAGCATGGCAGCTTAAACTTCACTTATCTGCAGGAGCAACAGGCAGATTAGAGGTTGTGTTGGAGATCGGACACAGCGGAATAATGCATGTGGTTTTCCACTGAGTGAGTCGATAAGCTCACGCGAGCCTGATCCACATAACCACAAAGAGTCGATGAAAATGGTTAAATCCTTAATGACAAATGAATCACTAGATACCCAATTTATAGTTGTGTTAAATCATGCATAACACGCGCTTAAGACAGAATGAGGCACAGGGTAGGTTATGTACTGACTGATAAACAAGAGAACATAATGTAAACAAGTGATTAGTCCTCATTCATTGTGAAGGTGTTTAAAAGTAATTTTTGCAGCTTGGTTGCAGTGTTGCTCCCACCCTATACAGACACAAACATGGAATTTTCCTATAGATTCAGTGTTATCTGTGACAACTATTAACACAAATGGAATATGCACAGCATAAACCAAAAATATATATAAAATCTGCTGCTAACTCAGCTTCACAACCACAGAGCCAGAGAAAAGATACAAATCAAGCAAGCTCTGTAGTTTTGCTACATTCAAGGTGTGGAGGAACATAAAACATGAGCACAAAATGACAGAATGGTATGAAATCCCTGCAATAATGACACTTGGGAGACCTTGAGAATAGAACAGCACATTCTGTCCACAGAGTCCTTGTGTGCAGCTGCCCAAGAGTACTCTCGACCTACTCTCACAGACTGATTTCAACCATCCACTGTAATACTAAAGAAACGGTTGTCACTCAGGAACTCAGGAAGCTTGTGTAAAGAGCCATTTCCCCTTTAGGACCGCTTATTAAAAAAAACTGAAGAATTGAGCAAACAGCTAATGACTTCACACTGTAAGCAGAATGTCAGTTCCGCCTGCAGACTCGGACACTTTCCCATTATGGCTTTTTCTACACAGATGGCTGATGAGCTGACTATAAAAGCAAATACTAGCTGAAGGGCTGCAAACACACATAAAATGTATGTTCTCTTCTGGGAAACCATCTACTCATCCTCACTACTATGAACTCTTGACATTTGCATGAGACAGGAAGTGGATTTTGGTTAAAGTCCACCCACCAAAAGCACAGTGCTGTTGGCACAAGAGTGGGACAGAAGCAGTCAGAAGGAAGAACAAAGGATGTGTCACTGCTGTGTCAGCTGGAGAAAAACGTTTTTTCCACCAGGCCACTCACAATAATTAAAGATCAGTATGAGGCCATGAGACTCATCCTGTCTTGTGACACCAAAGCAACCTTGTGGTTGGCTAAAGAGGGCTGGCGATAAATAGCTACTAATGACACTTACTCTGCCTCCTCCAGTATCAAGGCTATCTTAATTTGCCAGGGGATATACATGTATATACACACATACACTATATATATA
>JAPMOB010203826.1:0-24140 GCA_029875015.1 Lepomis gibbosus
CCACATGCCCGATCGAGCTGAACGCAGCGGACCCTGGATGCACATTTGACACTACGCTTCCTGCAGGAGTGACTGAAATAAAGGACCCCTAAAAGAGAGGTTAAATGCTTCATTTGAATAACACAGAGTGCTGCTTCAGGCTCACAAGCTGAAAAAGGAGATGTATCCCAAAGAAGAGACGGAGGGGGAGGTGTCAGAGTTATCAGAGCAGGGCCAGAATGCGTGTATCACTGGGAACATGAAGGAATGCAGGGTATCTAAAGGACTAGTCAGTGGTTTTTGGGATGAGACACTCTCTCTGGGACAATCAGTTGCCCCGCCAGGTTCAAAATGTCCCAGACAAGCCTGTGTTCTCACAAAAGACAAAGTGGAGCAAAAGAAAGTTGGCAGCAAGCTATGCCATGCAGCACACAGTTTATCAATGCATCAAATTTCTAGTTCATTTTGGTGAATCACTACACAGCTAGGGGAAAATTTTTATCAAATTCCAAATATGCACATTTGTTGATTTGTTGATTTAAAGACAGTATTTGAAAATTAAAACTGTGTAAATATAAAAGAGCACCCGCATGTTGAATCTGTGTGACATTAAATGTGGGGTGGCAGAACAATTCACATGAAAGTCTTCATCTAGACCCCAAGGGTCTCAGCTACTAAAAGCTGCTCCAATGCACAAAATTCAATGTACATGTTGCGCAAATTACACAAAGACAGTCCTGTAACAACATGAAAACATGATGGTCAAATAATGACAGCCAATTCCCAACCCCCACCACATTCAAACACACACACAAAACCTAAAACAAGAAAAACTTGCTTCATCTTCTGACTCATTCTAATCCAGTCCGTGGCTTTATATTAGTCCAAACATGAGGATATGTTTCATCACTGCCAGTGTTTGATTACCTTAAATCCATGAATCTGAAAAGGGCAACAGTGCTGTGCATGTTGGCTGCCAAATTCTCCCCAGTTTTCTTGATGAAGTGGCCTTAAAAAGGGCCATTTAAATCGAGTTCCCCAAGATTCCTTCAGCCATCTAAATTGCTTCCCTTCCCTTGAGAAATTTCCAACAAAGATTTCAATAACACAGGCATTCCCCTCTTTGTCTGTGTTGCAACAATTTAGAATCTACAGCTGATCTAATCCTGAATGAAATATTATCACTGTAATCTCTAATGAAAACCAATGATGGAAACTTCAGCCTAAAGGCTGCACTTCCTGTTGTGATCACATTTACATGTAATCAAAGTCTGGGTGAAATGTTCATCAACGTCTTGCTTTTTCATAATTGATGAAAGAGTTATGACATAAATATTGTTCATTCATCTGTCTGTCTTTCCACAAAGCCCTGCTTCACATGCACATTTGACAACATGTGGCAGTGTGATTCATCATTCATTTACTTTAAGTTCTTTTAAATGAATACTTCATCAACCCACTACAAAGACAGAAGTTAACTGCTGCCTCTAAATCAAGAATGATCATACAGAAATATTATAAGTAAACTTATTTTGGACGGAGTAATTCATCAAAGTGCCTCAGTTGCTTCACAGAAATCTGTGGTGGGAGAGATGAAATGAACTCAAACAAAATAGACTGCCTGCTAGAGGCCGGGCACACTACACCCTGTTGTGGCATTTAAATCATTCTAATCATCCAACCCACTCGCTGTATAATAGTAAATTGCAGTGAAAAAGAGAATCCCCACCACATTTACGACGCCTACATCTCCACTTCCCACACAGATGCTGTGTCAACTTGTAAGCTACACGCTGAGCATGCATGTCTAGCCATCCCATGTAAACATTATAGACATGCACAGTAAAAAATTTTGTCCGTTATTTTCTGATTAATTGATTATTAGTTTATTCTATAAAATGTCAACAAAAAAACTGTAAAATGCCCATCAAAAGTTCCTCACAGCCCAAAATGACATGTTCAAATTGCTTCTTTTGTCCAGTCAACAGTCAAACCCCCCCCAAATATTCAGTATAAATCAGAGAAAAGCTGCAAATCCTTGCATTTAAGAAGCTGGAACCAGAAAATACTTGCCATTTTTTGATAAATGACTTAAACATTAAAAGTGTTGATTTGTCAACTGACAAATCGCTAATCTGTGCAGCACTAGTGCTCCCACCACTTCTGCATTTTCATCAAAAACCTTTTTGTTACTCTGTACAATAACCTATTCAACTTGAAAGTAATGAGGGGAAGATGGAGGAGGGTATAGGGATGTGATATGCCTGGAGGATATGTCTTAACCATTAACCAAAACTTATCAGCCCTACTGCAGCAGCATAGATGTTTATGCTTTGAGATGCATTTAATGCAGCTATGAAAAGAGAATGAGTTAACTGTTACAAGTTCAGGAGTCAATTAAGGATGCTGTTGTGTGAACAGTTACTTTGATTGTTCCTCAGATCCTGAACATGCTCTTCATGACATCTAATGTAATGAATGACATGCTTCTGTGTGTGTGCAAAGAGGCAGAATTTATCCTCTTTTTTTAATCAAGCAAAGCAGAACATGTCTCTCATTGTGATCCTTAGGTCCAACATCACCCAGTCAGTCCCATGTTTGCCTCGCAGCAGTCTGTGGTCTATTTGTGAGTCTCAGGTAGCCTAGGACAAAGAGAAGAGAGGACCATTCCGTCCCTCCTGAGGCTTCCCCCGCTCTCATTGGTCAGCAGGAGATCCTTTTGTTTTGGTTCTCACTGTTAAAGAGCCTAACAACGCATCTCATGAATGGATGCCAAATATTTCTGCACAGCCGCGAAGAAAATGTGACAAAATCTCTCATTCTGATAGTTTAGAAAAAAAACAATCGCTCATAGAACTGATGGCGACGTGATTAGATGTTTCCGATTGATTATAGCTGATCTCCACCGATACTCTTCCTCGACATGCGAGTCCATGCTGTTAACTCTGCAAGCTGCACCTCCGTCAACCTTTTTAAACCGAAGAAAACTGAGTCAACTCTTGAGTTAGATTAGAATACATAGTGACCCATTCATTTTAAACGGGCAGCGGGCGCCTCTCCGCTGAAAGGAGCCAGTTATATTGGCGATGTCTCCGGTTTTATACAGGGCACACACAGTCAAATCACCCAAAAAAACTTTTCCATTTCTGCAGCCGCTCGCTTCAGAGAGACAGTCGTGCAGCCTGAAAACCGACTGCATGAACTCCAACGACACGGTCCCGATAGAGACAATGACAGATTTCGCCACAAAACTGGAAAAGGGGGAAATTCACTGCCAGAAATCAAAGTGCACACAGCTGAACGGCGAGGGAAAAATAATGCTGAGTGAAATAAAACCTACCATGAGTTTCTTCTTGCTGTGCTCACACTACCACTCGGATCAAACAACTTCTCGTTACCGGCTCAGATATTTCCATTCCGGTCACAGGATTAATGGCATTTGTAAATCCGTGTAATTATTATTTCTTCCTCCGCTGGCGGTTATATGTGAGCAAGTTGTAGACTGTCAGCTTCTCTTTCTCTTTTGCTTCTCTCTCAAGCTGCCGATATGACCGGTGGGAGTCAGACTCTCTCTCTCTCTCTCTCTCTCTCTCTCTCTCTCTCTCTCTCTAATGGTGGGGTGAGGGTTGAAGGGGGAGGAAGCCATGAAGCCATGAGTCCCTTAATAAGAAGAGCTAGGTGACTCTATACAAATAGGAAAACGACATTTACTACAATTTCATGGGAATAAACATCATAAAAACACATTTAAATTTATTTTTACATATTTCTTACTTACCCTAAATATTATAGCCTACAGGCAAGCATTTAGTATTGGTTTAATTTGGCCATGTTCTTATACATCAGTTTCAGATTACTGACTCCATCCCAATACAGCAGAGGTAAATGGAATTTAATCTGTGGTGCTCACAGTTGGCCGATTACATTTTTAAAAATTCAAGGGACATCCCAGAGGCCTATTGTTGTTGAGAAGCATGCCATATAACCGCAGTGTTCCCGGTTGGATTCCAGCCACGGACCTGCATGTCATATCCCTCTAATTAAAAATAAAAGCAACAAGCAAAAATGTTCCACCCATATTAGGACCATTGCATAGAAGAAAGTACAAACTTTTTTACTACATCTTTACAGTCCACGCTTTATACGTGCAGCAAGATTGGAATTTATCGTCACCTACCAGCCAAAAAAATCAAGAGTTTACAGGTACAAATTGCATAAAGCACAAATGAATAAATGAGTTAAAGACAGCTCTAATCCCATGAAAGTGTTCACTATGGATTATTAAGAGTAAACAAATTGTTTCTGGAAAGACAAGATACTGTTTTAGGGAGGATACGTCTGGAGATAGTTTTTCGTTAAGACAAATACATTACTTTATTTACTACATTGTGAACAAATCCCATGAAATGAACAAAACCAATAGTGTGTTAATCTGTCTCTCTACTTCCCGGGCCTGTCTTTCACCCAAGTTCCAAGTCCAGTGGTTCCTACTGAGGATGTAAATCTTCCAGCAGGACACAAATATATCGTTTGATTTTTTTAAAGGATAGATCATTTGATAAAACAGCTGGACACTGCACAGAGGAATAAATTACATCAGGATTTGGTTACACAGGCAGTAGGATTATGTCATTGTTGGTTTTGTTTTTATGGGATCTGTAATGCCTCATGCTTTAAAAGGCAGAAATCTCAGATACCTCAAAACACAGAAAAAATAAAACCAAAACTATCGGCTGGAGACCACTGAGGGTTAATGAGAAAATAAGCCGTTTCTAATTTGGGTGAACTGACCATTTAAGCTCATCATTAACTGATCTCATCTACAGCTCCTGCTCAAAATGCACTATAGATCTCTAAATAAATACGAAAACACCATAAACCTATAATTGCCCAAGTCTCTATTGGACCATCATTGTATTATTGAGGTGCTCTTTCCTCAGAGAGTGGCAGTGGGGGAGGGAACAGATGCCACCAACACAGCTGCTGCTCACTGGCTGCTTATTCAAATCATTAAGGCAAAGGAGGATTTATAGGAGGTCACATTATGTCCATATGGTTGTATGGTTTACGTTGCTCTGCTTTAACCTTACAGTGAGTTAGTGGCATCAACAATATAACTGCTCAATAGTTTTAGCTCAATATTTAGAGAATTTAGACAATAAAAAGGTGTTTGCCTCCCAGACCAAATGGATATAACAGAAATGCAACAAGGAAATCAATAATTTCACCTTCATTTTTATTTTTTTATTTATTAACATTTATTAAACCAGATGATCTCACTGAGATTAAAACTTATTTTTTAAGAGAAAAATAGCAGTATGTTGACAGAGTAGAGTTAACAGACATGTTCACCAAACACACCCAAAAGCATTGGGTTTATGTGTCTGCTGCTGAAACACCACACAAACACAGACACCTAGACTCTTGCATGAAGGAGACAGACCCATGTGGACCAGAGATGTGGGAGATGAGTCTTCATGAGTAATACGGACGATTCAGCAGCTACACAAATCGAAGCTTGACCGCTGTAGCCACATGCTGCCTTACTTCAGTCTGCAAGAGGCTGTTGTGCTAAGTGCATGCTCAACAGGGAAATATGTTGTCACCATGGGTCTGTTACTGCTTTCGCTGAGTCAGTCATCATCATCATCATCATCATCATCATCACACGCATCGCAATGGAAACCATTAAGCTTTCATTTTCTCTTTTCCACATGCTACTAAAACCTTCCAGCATTATAGCAGATATACCCTTTTGTTTATTGCAATAAACAACTAGCCCACGGGAGGTTATAGATTTTCAGGAATTTCATCTTCTCACGCAATATGAATTCTTGTGACTGGCTGCTGTAACACCACACAAACACCCGCCCTAGGACAATATCAATCTATTTGACTAGGAAGACTGTTTGCAAGTCCTCAAAACTTCTGATGGGAACAACAGTGATGATGATGATGATGGTGATGATGATGATAATGGTGAAGTGATTGCGTAATGACTGGTTGTCTCCACAGCAAGTCATCCAGAGCACATGAGTCACCCTGCCTGCAGTGTGCCCCACATAAGACATCTGCCTCTGAGCAACAGTCTGTCTCAGCCTCTGTTTCTATTAAAGCTGTGTGAAAATAACTGAAAAGGAAACAAATGCAACAAAAAAAGTTGCTGGTCTTGTGTGGCCTCAGCTTAGAAAACCATCATTTGTTTTGTTTGTTTCATCACGCATATTAGGAAGGCCACAGGAGAAAATATGTGAGTTCCAATGACTGCCAATTCCACAGAAATGAATGACCAGATATTTGGACCAGAACCTCAGGTAATTCAGATTGGCCATGGCAACCAATTGCTTGTTTCGTCACACACATTCTAGTATTGCTCTCTCAGAAAACGACATGCCCAAGATCGAAGTGCTAATATTTTGCATTAGACTTGAAATTTGTACTTCCTTTGTGTGCATTATTTATTACTATAACTGTCAAGTCAGTGTCATGACTGCACGGTATTGGTGGCCAGCAAATCCAATTCGTAGTGTGGCAGTTTTCCACTGACCTACCAGATTTTTAAACCTGCAAATTTGATCAAAGAACCAAAAAATATTGGTTGATGTTAGGTTGTCTCAGGTTTTATATGTCCTTTAAATTCGAGTTAAAATTTTTGTTTTATGCATAATGGGGAGAATTTAAAATGTTCCAAAGAACTGCAGCAGGTCAGTCAAATGAGATTAGAAATAATAGCTTTTACACATACCAGTAAGTGTGAGGGGGGTGGCAAAGATGCCTGATAAAAATCATAGGGATATGAATCATAGGGGATTTGTAAGGGAGTGAAGTTGACTTCATTCTTGAATGATTCACCATTTCCAGTATGTTTCCAATGTTTGGTTCATGAAAATGGGTTGACATGTCTTTATTTTGTCTTCAGTGCAAATGTGTTTGTTGCTAGGTCTGGTTTGAGCTCCTAGTAGCAGGCAGCTGCTGCTGTAGGGTTCTTTCCAGCCTAAGCATATCTCATCTCTTTTATTCCATGTTGTGTATGTCAAGGCTGAACGGTAATTACAGAGTGACCCTAATGATATTTGTAAAAGCTATTCAGCACCAATATAATGGCTGAACAAAGATCGTGGAATGCAATTTCAGAGACAGAAAAATGGCTTTATTCATCTTCAACTGAAAACGTTTAAAAATACTGCTGAAAAATGGCCACTGCCTAAAATCAGTGCTGATAAGATTCAGATTAGTAGAAAAAGTCCAATATATACTGAATAAGATGATAGATGATGAGAAACAATAGTTTCAGAAAAATAACAGATGTGTCAAATCTCTTTGACTTTGTCCCTAATTTTTCATATCATCTTAACCAAATAAAAACTTTTCCTTAAAATTTTTTTAACCTGTTTCATTTACAGTATCTCAGTGCTTAATGTAATTAGCTTTTAAAGAATGAGGCTGGCGTTATTCTATATTTATTATTTCTTCCTGAAGATGATGATCTTTTAATTTAGGTCACAGTATTAAATTAGTTTTCCTAACAATATCCACTATTTCAGTAAATTATATCCGCTAGTACCTAATAAAACGTGATTATCGCTTTGTATGGTTATGTTATGCACTCGCAACACGATTATGGTTAGTGAAAGAGTGTGGTCTTGTTTGAGGATTTAAAAAGACAAAAGTGGCATGAAGAACAACACAAGACAAAACTGTATTAACATTTCACCAAAATTAAATAAATACTAATTGTATGCATTAAAGTCCATTTACAGATTTTGGAGGGTGCTACTGCTGTAGAGTAAAGCCTTTTGTGGCTAAAGAGGGAGCTGTGTGAACTCTACTGAACTGCCTCAATTGGTGTTGCTTGAGTCAAGCATTGGTTGAGTTTGAAGACTACAAATTTGCATAACACACCAAATGTCCCGAATATCACAAAAGACGAAGACTAAATGTCATAAAAAAGACAATACTTCTGGTTCTGCTCCATCAGTCTTGATCCTTTTTTTACTGTCCAGTAATGCTAAATCGATAGAGTGCTCTTTAAACTAAAGTGCTTTTGTTGGTTGTACATAACCACAGGTGGAACCTACTTGAGTAGGTCCCACAATGGGACCTAGCAAGTGCTACTGGAAAATGTTCAGGAGCACTTGCCACTGAACATACAGCAATTACATTTCCCACAAAATATATATGGTAAAAGGATTTAGTAGCACATAAACATAATATCTAGGAGATTAACGCATTGTTGAATTTTTTCATGACATTTGTTGACATAAATGTTTTTTAAACCTGACAGTTGTAAAATCTCAACCCTAAATGGTCTGGTTACAATATATTGTTTGAATAAATAATGAAAAACAGCAGGATAAATTTACCAGCGCTAGTGCACGGGATACAGGGGTTCCTCTAAGTTCAGATGACTAAAGCTGATGCATGTCCTTAGCCCATATCAAAAGGGAAAACATCATAGTGTGTGTGTTAATCTGCATCAGTACCTGACTCCACAAAGAACAGTGCTGCCCCACGCACTTCAGCAAACAGGGACTTTCGATCGAAACTGCCACACTCCATCGTCTTCGTCATACCTCTCTGTGCTTTGGAGGATCCTCTTTTCATATCAGTGAATGAATGGGAAAATGTAATATTTCTGTTACAATACTCTATAGAGTCAATAAACCGCGTCACTCGTCAACTAAGCTGAGCCCAAAGAGTCATTGGATGGGAACCAGAAGAGATTTCTCCTTGAAAGACACATTTGATTTATTAGGGCCTGCTGTGGTTATAGCTGCTTGTGGGAAATATTTATTTATTTATTTATTTTTATTTATTTTCCTGAAGAGTTCCTGTCACTGGGGAATGCCACTAGAGCAAAATCCTGTAGTGCTGGACAGGATGCCATTCATCAGCAAGGTCACCACCCATTTTCCCATAACAGTACGCACAGAGTTTCTAGAAACACACATATACAGTATACATACACTCCATAAGGGTATACACAATAACACAATATAATGGACCACAACATGGAATGATACATGCACACAAGCCAAAAGCAAAAACAAATGTACTAAGACAATTAGTAGATTAGTAGTAGGATTTGTTGATTGACAGTATTGACAATAATTTTAATTAATCAGTTACCTAATTGAGGAAATTATTGGAAGGAATTTAGATAAACTATTAAGAGTTTCAGTTATTTTTCAAGCAAAAATGCCAAATATTTGCTGGTTTCATCCTCACAATTTTGAAGATTTGCTGCTTTTTTGTCATA
Organism: Lepomis gibbosus; assembly: GCA_029875015.1. Lineage (NCBI taxonomy): Eukaryota > Metazoa > Chordata > Actinopteri > Centrarchiformes > Centrarchidae > Lepomis > Lepomis gibbosus. The sequence goes on from JAPMOB010203826.1 coordinate 9,239, forward strand.
TATGAGGATAAATTGAATATGTTTAGGTTTTAAGCTGCTGGTTGGACAAAACAAACTAATTGGAGACATCACCATGGGCTCAGAATTTATTTTAAACATTTTAAAGACTGGACCATTAATTGATGAATCAATAAAATAATCAGCATGTTAATTGACTAAAAACAAACATTAGTTGCAGTACTAATTGACAAAACACTGACAAACAATAACTCTAAGAATCAATTCATTGTTTAAAATGCCAAATATTTGTTGGTTCTTGCTCTTCAGATGTGAGGATCTGTTGCTTTTCTCTGTTGTAAGTTGAATATCACTGGGTTTTGGATATTTGGTTGGACAAAAGAAGGAATTTTAAAACGTGACTTTCACAAAATTGTGATGGACATTACTATTGCATGGCAATTTATAAACAAAATGATAAATCTAAACAAACTAAATGTTAGATTTATTGTAAAAAGTTAGTTGCATGATGCCTTTTATTCCAATGTCTCATACACAATTTTACCTGCTCACAACTTAAGCTCTTTGAAACCAAACATTGCACCAAAAAAAGACCATTAATTCACTTACAGACCGATTATTGAGTATTTAACATGCTTCGGAAGTTCAGTGAATAGAAACAGTCTAATTGTCATGCTCTTAGCCTTGAGGGTCACTCTTTTTTTCTTCTCTTTTTAAATTGTAAGTATCTTGAATTACAAAGGCAGACAGCCTATAAAAACTTTAGGGATTCTTGACTGAATGTATAACTTAGTAATGATAATGTCTTGTTTTCGTTTGGCATTTGCCACTCAGATATTATTTGAAAGGCTCCCAATGCATTTACGATGTTCCTCGGTTGTTTCTGTGGTTACAGATGGATTTATTTTCTGCAAACATTTCATGGTTTCATACATATGTTGTCACATCCGGTACAAATCGGCAACAGGGCTTTGCTAATGGAATGATAATGTCAATTCTGTAGGCTATTGCCTGGGTATGTTATTAAACAAGTTTTCACTGGACATTCATATTTCCACATTCTCATTAGCACTACACAATGTGAAGTAAATACTGTTTTTGTGGAAATTCAAATTCTTCCTCTTGCACTCTGTGTCTTCCTGAGGAAAATTTTAAACATGCCAAATGCCAGGAAACAAACCTCATTGGTTTTTTGACTGAAGGTTTTAATGAGCCGACAAAGGAATTGAAATAGCAACTGAGACACAAACATGAACTGAAACATGGCTGGAGGTAAATAGAAGTACATATCATTTTCTCCCATTTGCATTTTGTGCGGATTTAATGAGATTTTTAAATGGCACCGTCATGTAAATAAACTGTAAACGCTAAGAGGGTTATACTGAAGTAATTATTACAGAGTAATGGAAACCTGTCAGTCAAACCTGCATTATTTTCAGCCATTGCTTCAGCATATTTCTTTACTTGTTTGACAGGCAACAGCAACCCTGTGCTGTTGGTTCAGTCGCACCAGACGCAGCTTGAGGAGTATTTTTTTGTGATGTTTATGTTTGAAGTGAGGGAGACCACATAGAGGCTTTTGAAGTGATGCCGAGTTGTGAATTCTGCACTACATTGCTGTGTGCCAGAGCGTGGATGCACGTTATTTTTCATTCAGAGCTCACTTCAAATCTTGTGCTCAGTGTTTCAGGAAGTGCACCACAGGGGATCACATTTCCTCTGCTTCATATGAAACAGTTTGATAGCATATCTGGTTTTGATATCCTCACCCTGGCACACCCTTATCCTGTTGGTGGAGTTCATGCTCGGAGGACGTGCACATTTTGTTGTACAGTTTTAGCTTCAAAATCACGTTTTCATCTTGTGATTGTCATCTTCCCTGATAAAAGTAAATGAGAAATGTTTTCAGCTGCACAGCAATGGCATAGCTGTGTGGCTATTTCCACCAATCAATATCCATTTCCATGCAAATAAGTGTAATCAAAGCTGATTTCACAGGCAGAAGACTTCTTTGTGTTCCGGTCACAGATCAAACATAGATAACTGGCTTAAAGCAAAAGATTTGCACCCTGTATTGCATAATTGACAACAGCATGATGACTGTTCACATCCACATTTAACCATGGAGAAATTAACATGGTTCTAATGTGTTAACATGCTGCGGGATGCCACTCTGAACCAAAGCATGCAGAGATACCCCAGCAGAGTGGCTAACCGCAACCATTTCATTAAACCTCACGGCCTGTGTGTGGAACCTAAATTGGATTTTTTAGCTCCATGATCAACAGGGATTTTCAAAGAGCATAAGGTCATAAAGCCCATGAGTTTCTCAAGGAAAATGTAATATGCAGATTGAGCATGAAGATAACTTCCATTACAGAGGACTGTGTGTACTTACGAGGCCCAGCAAGCTATTATATCTATAAATGACGAATAAATTGAGAGCAGGTGCTGAGTCTATTGTGCACAACAGTGCATAAAATTGGACGAGCTAGGGACACCAGTGCTTAACAGGAATTGAAAAAGTCAACTTTTACTTATTGTCTCCTCTAAAAAAAAATGTTTTTTTTTCACAATGTACAAAACATGTTGATTGCTGATTACAACATTTCACTTTTATTGTCAGTAACAATTAATACATTTTTTGGAAAAAAAATTTTTAAAGTGTAATAGTTGGAAAAAGGAGAAAAAAAAGAAGTTGAGTTGACATTTTCAAATTGGGATTTGGACAGTTAGTTCAACAAAACAAGTTAAAGAATAATTATATATTTGCCATGTTTACTTATTAAATGTCTTAAATAATCATTTTTATAAATGGTTGATAGGTTTTCTGTCTATCAACTAATCCTTTCATTGTTCCAGCTCCCTTAAATTTAACTTAAACCTGAACACACTTCATCATCCAAACTATTTGAGTATTTGAATCAAACATGCCAAGACAAATGAAAAGTGACTTGGGTCAGCAGGTTGACAGACAGTAATGCATTTATGGAGCCATATACTGTAACTTTAGATTATAAGCAGACGGCACATTGAAAGAAAGAAAGAGTCCTGAGCTTGACAAGTTGTGAAAATACAGCCATTCATAATCATACAAGAGCCAAAATCAACCTCTGTGCAACAGCTTAGTTGATCAAATTACAGTCGAAATGCATCTTATTGGACTTGACTTATGAGCGCTGTCAAATGTTGATCCACTAAATTAAAGAGACATACAGTTCTGTGTATAATTCAGCATTCCAGTTAAATTGTCGAACCCTTTGGACATGCATCTGTGCTTTTACTCGGTTGAAGAAATGGAAAAGGGGAATATTGTCTAACTGGGCTCCACTCCACTGGTCTGGAGTGGGAAAACAGGTGAGTAAATGTGCACCGGAATAGTGACTGAGTCAAAATGGCTGTGAGGCTGATGGTGGTGGAGATTAATTGAATGGCCGGTATCCAGGTTGCCGTCTCCCCGGCTGTGTGGCTGCTTGTCCGGGTTCCCAAGCTGCAATCTGTCAGTCACGGACAGCAAGACAGCTGCTCCGTCCAGGTGCCAACCTGTGATCCCCTGCCAAGGAGGTGACTTCACAACCGCCATTAGCACTGAGTCCCATTCATTCAGAACTGGGAGGCTATATCGAGCAGGAGGAATGGGAAGATCAGGCAAGAGTTAAGAAAAAAGAGGGGAAGGAAATGGAGTGTGGACACAGTATTCATCAGAAAAAATTTATAAAAATACATATTGTGCTCACTTGCACCTGTGAAAGGGAAAATACTGGCGGGGCAGGATACTACTCACCTTACTGAGGATTAGGTCTGATTAATCTGTTGACAATTTGGCAGTTAATTGATTCATCATCCATTTTTGTCAGAAGAAATTCATTACTTTAAACCCACAAATATTCAAGCCACAGTGATATAAAACAGGTGATAATCAATTGACTGATTAATTGACTTCATCATTTTAGCTCTAAAGACATATCAGAACCATAATAATAAAACAGAAAATGCTGCACACTTGTGCATCATGTCTGTTTAGTTGCTATTTATTTGGGTCAAAATGCAAAATCACAGCTGAAGTTAAGTCAAACACAATGACCTCTGACAGATGTGACTCCCCTAAGGATGATAATTAAAAGCAGCTCAAATTAGAAACCGCCACAGGGGGTTGATTGGGCTTCTCATCATCACAAACGATGTGTCTTGTTTGATTCCGACGAGTAATGCAGAGAGATAAGGTTTTATGAATCTAGCATTCAGAGCTGGTTGCAACCTTCAAATCAATGATCCCATACTATACCAACACCCACCACACACACACAGACCTCATCTCTCTTGAGCATTATTGTGATGGCTTGCTGTTTCCCACTCACTCAGGTGTAGTAGAAGCAGCACTCACAGCAGCAGCACACAGTCTGCTGACTGAAACAGACACAGGCACATGTCCAAGGTCATTATTCTCCTCCAAGCTGCTGTTTCCAAAACACAGGTTCTTGCACACTTCCTGCTCTGATTAAGATGTTTTGCCATTATCTCTATCTTTTTCCCCCGTACGACAATACAGTTTAATACTTCACAGTTTTTTCTGATACTCTCATGATATTTCTGATGAAGTTGGAATATGAAGTGCAACAGTACACATTATCTTAATTTTCCTTCTTAGTTTGTAAATTGCGCAAAACATTTAAGTTCTTCTTGTAGGTTTTCTGTGAACAATTTTAAAAATAGAATCTCTTACCTATGAAACTAAATCAGCTTTTAATATGCCAATTTTCAACTATAAAAAAAAATGAATGTTAAAAACTGTCAAGATGAAAAAGTTCTCATATAAAGATAAAGAGCCAATATCTGATTTGGAGTCTTTAAACTCTGACATTTTTCACAAACCTCAATTTAAAAATATCCAGTTAATAAATTTCTGGGGAAGGACATGGACATATTCTAACACCATAAGCCTATAACAATTTTCAGGCAGCAATTGAGATGGTTCAGATATGTTCAGATTAAACAATCTCGCCTATCTTTGTTTGCACAAGTTTGACTGCTGGACTGATTATGCAGTCTGGATTTATTTGTTGCAAACAACCATTATAATGACTGTACAGATAGCTAGCTAGCAATTGTGTGTTTGCAGAGTGTGGCTGAGTAGGTGTTTGTGTTACAGCTTGTGATCTGTCTGATCTCAAAACCTATCCGCAACTCTAGTTCTTTCTTAAATGTTCTTCAAGTTTCTCTTCTTCTTTTGATGCTGAGTCATAAGGGCCCATTTTGCTCCTCTCTAAAATTGGTCTTAACACACTGCGACAGTACATAGTGTTAATTTATTATATGCAACTGTGCCCTATTTGAGTTGATTATTTAATGCTTGCAAACAAAAAAATGACCTTTTGTTTGTATGAACTGATCAGATTTAGCCATGAAATAGTTTGACATTTTGAGACATGCACTTATTTGCTGCCCTACTGAAAGTTAACAACTCCAGGCTCGCAGTGCCAGCTATGCGAATTGTAACACTGGAATCGCGGGCAGGACAGTTATCACAACAATGGCGTACTGCTTTACGGCAACAACACGACTCTTCAGCAAGCAAACTGTAAGAATAAGCAAAAAGTATATTAAGTTATTTGAAAGAAGCTAGTTTGTAATTCTCAGTATGGATATCATGTCAGAGGCTGCAAAGAGACCAAAGAAAAGGTTATAGAAGGGAGCGAGGAAAAGGAAAAGCGAAAGTGACCAAGCAAGAGTAAATGCCGGACCAGCTTTTACTTGTAAGTGTGAGCTATATAGCTGAAAAATAACGAGTTGGCCTTCTTGCTTCTTGCTTGATGGACTACTCAGTAATAATTTATTAGCTGGCTTGCTATGTCCTGTGTTGTTGCACTTGTTTGATGTTTGCCTGTATTAGCAAAGTGGCCGAGCAAAATCAGACAGAGGTTTGACAGACAGAGGTTTAGCCGCTAGCTTAAAATCTTGCCTTAAGTATGAAGCTGGACCAGCCAGCCAGGAGACAGTTAGCCTACCACAGCAGAGAGACTGGAAGCCTTGGGAAATAGCTAGCCTGGCTCTGTCCTAAGGTAAAAACTCCAAAGTGAAAAAGCATATTTCCCAAAAAGTTTAACTGTTCCATTAACATTGTGATCCATATTCTCCTGATGCTTATTTACGAATTTTGGCATTGTAATATATTGTTACTGTACACCCATGGCATTATTCTTTCTCCTTCATTTCTCCGCTCTTGCTCCATCCCTTTGTCATATTCTGGACTCCTGTATGTGTAGGCAAAACCAATCAGATTCCGACGCTTATTTTCTTTTCATAGCTTTGAGCTGAGAGTCCTTTAAAGCAATTAGCTCAGACAGCAACAGTCTCCAGCATGAACTGGGAGGAGGGCATGTAAAAAAGATTTACAGCTTTGAGAGCCAAATCCACCCTCACGTCTTATCTCATCCCCTGGGGCTTTGGCCACCATACAGCGTAGCCAAAGGCTTTATTGCTGGATAATGGCCGGTCCGAGCTGCTTTCATGGGGGAACAGTGGGATGATGCCTGCTGTGTCTGACTGTGAGAAACTGGGGCATAAAGTTCAAAGTGGGCTCAGCTCTGCGTCCCACAACACAGGCAGAGTGGGCTCAAACTCCCCACAACTGCCTCACATTTTCCATGCGAGAGTGACTCGGTTTACATATACATACACATTAAAGCTGTTTGTCAGCGCTTCAGTGGTTTTAAGCGGGCTCATTATTCTACTATCAATATTACTCAAATTAAAACTGATGAATTAAGTTTTAAACTTAAACCACTTCTGTTACCGCTCCTGCTTCTGCGCTGTTACCCTCTTTGTTTTCTGCTGTTTATAACTAAACAGCGGTTTAGATTTCATTTCCGCTTTGTGCTTAGCAGTTGATCTTCCTGAGATTCTTATCCTGTCGCATATTGCTGCCGGGGAATAATTCATTTTTGTTTACAAGCAGACAGGGAACAGTGTAAATGAACCTGCAAGAAAAGGTCTCAAAAGAAAAACAGACACACAGTCACATTTTACAGTTGTATGTAAGAGTGATATACTTCATTTTGTTGTAACAAAGAGAGGCAGTGCAGTAATGTGTCATATAATATCTTTCCAGTGAAATCCAGAAAAGTACATATAAAACATATTTTTAAATTCTAATTCATGAGCCCAATTGCCTAAGCATGCATTAACAGAACCAAACTGGTTGAGTAGTTAGGGTTTTTAAACCTTTTTGGCTTTTAATTTTGCTGTGTATTTATTTCTTTAGAATGCTGAGGATTAGTGCCTCACATTCCTGCCATGACTTGGTGAGAGACATGTCAGACTGCATCTTGAACCAGTGGTCTGTTGTGATTTGCATGACGTGTTTAAATTTGGGCACTAAAGAACTCTTGCTCTCATTAGTCTACGTGAAAGCGCACGGCTTAAACGTCAAACTGGGTGAGAGAAGGCTTTGTGAGATGTTCTTGACAAAGAATCAGTTGTCTTCCGCTATGACACACTGCAGGGGATAAAACGACAAATTGTCATGTCCCCTCATTTCCATTAAGGTCATGCTTTTAACTTTGAAACAAGATCAAGGCAAATGGGGAAAATAGAGCAGATTTCAAAAGAAAATGTGTAGTAATACATTTAAACTAAAAGATAACGACCTATCACCACATGTCAAAAAAGTTAAGAATTCCCATCAAAACAGATACAAAGGGATCTTTTCAATAACTACCGCAGTGTGGTTTGCTCAAGGACAAAGAGCAGAATCTCGCCAATTTCTTTCTGTGTATTTGATTTAAACCAGTAACTTTTACATTAAGATGTTGTTAGTGAAGGAACTATACATAATTACATGCACTATGATGGCTACATCACAGCTTTTTTTCCCTGTGATGGAGAACATCAGAGTTTGGGATCAATCAGCCTTTTCAACTTTTATGCAGAGGCCTGTTATGGTGTGTTAATGGAAATATCATCTGGACCGCATGGGACCGCATACAAACCTGTGAGGGACTCTCTTGCCTGTCAGTGCAATTTCAAACATAAGAAGATGTGGATTTGAACATTCTCTATGCTCATGTTTCTTTCATGTGGAAAGTATGAAGACCACATTTCACTGGAAACTTCTTTCTGGTCAGCGCTGATGCCCTCTCAGGTCGCCAAGTTTTTGAGCTGTTGGTACAGAATGTCTCAGAACATCTACGCAGAGTTTCCTGCTCATTCGTCCTTGAAAAGGTCAGCGTTGTGTTTTGCAGCTGAAATGGCAACTGTGCGCATAATTATGCAACTCTAAAAACAAAATTGTTGGATGTGACAAACGAAGGAGTTTGAGGAGAAGAGACAAATCAAGTGTGTATGGAAAACATCTGCAGAGTTCTGAGTGAAACTGTGGGGAGGTCACATGCTCCGTTAAATTTGTCACACAGGATGTCAAAAGCAAGATTAGATGGAGGCAGATATTGTCCTCTTCCTGCCAATACTCATGTTTGATATTAACACAATATTTGTCGTTTCCCACATCTCTGCATGCTTTGAAACAAGTAATTCTTCACTCAGTTGGGTAAAGATTGCTCATACATTACCTGAGGCAACAAGCACTTAAAGTGGGTTTGGTTACTGTACAAGAGGCACACACGTGATTTAAATAAAATAATTGGCCACAGAATCTCTGGCAAAGTAAAAGTTGCACTGACTAAGGAGATACCACATAGAATCAAAAGAGGCTTCCAAGTCTTTAAAAAGCCCTAGGTAAGTATCTGCATAGAGCTGATAAAGAGCCAGATCCTGTTACACTTGCGTCCTCCGCTCATGAATATTCATGAGGATGCATCCCTAATTGTGGTTAATACCTTGTGTTTGCTCATTCCATTTATAGCTTAATATCACACATGAGATTGCTGATCTTATTTATCAGCCCCACTCTCCTAACCTAAAATCTTTAATCAAACTAATGTCTTTGATTAATGATGCAGCCTAAATTAACTCATAGTGCTTTTTTTCAGCAACTGAGAGGCTCAGTCAATAGCCGAAGCCTTTATTTTGCATTCTTTAGACATTGCTGCCCACCTTTAATGAGCACAAGAAGATGCTCAACACTACTAAGACTCCCAGCTCATTTAAGTGGTTTCAGCATTGAATCTCAAACAGTAACCTGGGGAGAAGCGTCTTATTACATCCTTACTGCATTCATACCTGAATCATACTGAAAAGTTTTTATTTGTATTCAGTACGTAAGCAGCAGAGGCCTAGCCGGCATGCTTTTCTCTTCCAAAGGGCTGGTGCAGAGGACTGAAGGTACATTTCCATTCACCTGTTTCAATGCACATATTCAATTTGAACATTATAAAAAAAGAAAAAGTTTTTGGCTGAAGTGGAAGAGTTGGCAGATCAGGAAAGAAAAATGCAATAGAGGCTTACATTCACTGTTACAGGTCTCCACTCCAACTGAAAGCCTAAAGGATATTGTGGGGTGCACGCTGTCCACAGTTCATAGAGGGGCTGCCCAAGCAGCAATGAATTTGTATGGTGTGTCAGAGTTGCCACGTCCAAGAATATATCCTGCAACCTTCAAAAATAAAACACACTGATATGTTGTAAAGTTATGATGTGATGAATGTGTTTGCACAGCGGATAAAATTAGCACTCATTTAGAGTCATTTTGGCCACTTAATAAAAATAAATCCAATATCTAGTTTCCTTTAGCTCCGTTTCGGTTCCAACAACTCTTGAAAGATGTGGCCAGCTTACAGTAGGCAACAGGAGCTGAGGGGAAATGCAGAGCTGAGATGATATTTCTCTGTGGCTGAGTTGCAACAAGCAACCCTTTCACATACAAGTAGTCATGTGATGTGATGTGTGTGTTATTATAAAAATATAAATTAAATCTTTTTCATTACTTTGGACAGTTATAACCCTGCCTGAGCTTGGGACTCTATTTGAGCATATCAGCCTTTTCTGGGTGATGACTGGTGATAACAAAAAGGTGCTCCTGTAAAGCCCTCCAATATGGCCTCCGCATTCACACACCTCTAGCAGACAGAGACAGGTGCTATTATTGGAGGCAGACGCTTGGAGAGACCTCCAGTTCGCACATGATTGTTTTTCAGCCCGGGAGGTTAGATAGAGGCATTATAGACTGGATCCCTCTGGGAAGCAACACCAAATTTTATGGCTGCTACCTCCTCCAGCAACCTCAAAATTAAATTGATATTTTTTCAAACAAGCCTAGAAGCAAATCATTGGCTTTATAACCCAAAGTAAAACTGGCACCGTGGACCTGCTTCACCCACTCAACATCTGAACTATTTGATTGAAATTGTGACCTGTGGAGACAATAACAAATCAATTTTTGAGATGAATTGGCACAGAGATGTTATCAGATATGACCAGGATGACATCACTGGTTTGGACCTGTTATAGAAAGTCATTTTAGACTTTTAGCCTGTGTGCTCTCTTTGTTATTCTAACAAATGGGAAACGAATACCCCAGTAACTGCACAAAGCATACTGTGAGTCAGCCTAAGCTTATGGCATTAAACAGGGATAAACGTGTGACAGATTCATTTTCATTCATCCTAATGTACACGTTAATAGCAACTTATAATTTCATATATTTATTTTATAAAGCTGCATAAAAGCATTACAGTTTGCTATTTTGAAATGGACACTAAATGATTTAATTCCCAAAATGGAATACAGTTTTCCTGCGGCTTAGCATACAGCTGCAAAAAATTACAGCTTACCACTTCTGAATTTAAGTGGTACAGTTTGCTTTCTTTTGCATGTTTCCTCTTTCTGTTATGGGGAATGGGGGATGTGAGAAGCTGCATCAGCTCAGTGGCAGTGAGGCTATTAACGGCACAGAGGAACTCAAAGGTCAGGGTGCCGCTGAAGCATTGACATGGGGTCATCTATTTATTGCAGTAATTCGCATCAAACTACAAGCACTCTGTGAATGCTGAGTTAGAAATTGCGATGTGGGGTTAATGCTAATGTGTGAATATGATATTAGCACTTGAGGCAAGATTTTAATCCCAGGACAAAATGGAGGGGAGATGAAATACTAAAAAAATATGGTGATAAAATGATTAGTTGATTAATTAATCATTCGCATAAACTTTTTTTTCCAGTTTAGTCGTCATGGGTAGTACTACTACAGTTGTGTAAAAGTCTTCTTTTGGAGCTAATGAAGTATACGAAAAGAGCCCTGATGATGTCATCAAGTAGTATTTTACCGTGGTGATTAAGTGCTAGACATAGACAAACATACAGTTGATAAAATAAATGTAAAAATATATAAATATTATATAAACAGATGCATGTCATAAAAGAATAATAGAACTAAGTGAATGTGGCTGTAGTTTAAACTTGCATTACTCTGGATTTAGGTTATGCAAACATATTAAGAGGGAGAGGATTTGTATTTATTTAAATATAAAAATGACAAAATATAATAAATATAGAAGACGAATAACAAATCTGTGCAATATTTTTTATTATATAATAATACAGTGCAATATAAAATAAATGCAATAACCCTTTAACATTACTTATCAGGCAAAAAAAATTTGCTTCTGGCATTTCAAATGTGAGGATTTGTTGCTTTAACCTGTATTTATATAATTGTAATAATATTGTTTTCAAATATTGGTCTGATAAAATAAGCAAGTTTAGATTTCATTCAATTCAATTCAATTTTATTTATATACTGCCAATTCACTACAACAGTTATCTCGTTGCGCTATTCATATAGAGCAGGTCTAGACGCACTCTTGGGCTGTGACTGGCACCTTTCATATATTACACACTAGACGATTCATCAAAAATAGAATCAGGAATGAATGAAAAGAACTTTTTTCATTGATTTTGGAATACTTGGAAAATTACAGGTGTTTTAACACCGCTATTCCTCTATGATTACACTGATACAGTGAAGGGGCAACAACAGTTAGTTTCACCAGGTTACTCTCTACATATTTTCATATTCATATTCATGATGTTTCCTGTGACAATCATGACTGTGCACTCCATCTTTCTTTGTGATCCTTCAGAGAAAGTCACCTCTGCTGTCCAGACATGTGTGCTGTTGTATACACCTGGGACACCAGCTGATGTGCTGCTCAACAATGTGCAAACACGAAAAGGCACATCAGGGTAATTGTTGCTCTCCCAGCATGTGTAATCAGCATCTCTGTGCTTCATGGGAGCAGCTATTAAGGTTCAAAGAGGTATAAGGAGAGAGGGAGGGAGGCAATCAGGGCACTGGCATCACTGTCAGCAGCACAGTGAACAAGCCAACAACGCTCTTGTTCCAGCTGGCTAGACATTAGGGGCTGTCTGAAAAGTCCCCTCACACCATCACACACAAGGGTCGTGGAGGCCGGACCACCATGCCACTCTGTGCCCGCTGTGCTTCCAAAAAAACTATTACACATTACTGCTCCCAATATCTCTGCACCCCTGAATTTCCACTTCCTTATGGTTCCCGCAGGTGGAAAAACAATTTTCAGGCTGAATTTCGAAGTATACTAGTTGTGGATTTTGCCGCTGGTTAAAGGGTATTGCTCAGTGTATGAAGCAGGTGTTTTGCAGCCCTGGGTCTGCTATGCGGTTGTGGATGCCACGCTTAGACTGGGAGAGACTTGCTATTTAGGCGTGGATCAGTGGACTGGAATGGATTGTCAAAAAAATTGCTGGCACATGGATGGATTGATTACATTTTTCAGTCCACTCAAGGAAAATCTGGCCGTGATGTGTACCCATAATATCAACAATGAGATGACATAAACAAACTGGCTCAATGAAATTCAGTCTAAATATAGTGCTGATACATGTTTACAATGGTGGGAATTTCTGGCTCATGCCACCAGTTTATCTCCTGATGCACATCATTATCTCAGCTTCCAGCAATCTTCTGATTCTTTCCACACTTAAACAGCAATTGCGGTGTGATTTGGCTTTTATCGCTCACTCGCTTGCAAGGTCCGGCATCTTTTGCACAGAGCTTTGTTTGCAAAACATTTCACGTAATGTTTCATTAGATGGATCACTTCATAACAGGCTTTAAACATATACTTAAAATCACCCAGAATAGTGATGGAGACAATAGTATGTTGTGTTTCATTCTGATGCCAGAAAGTCCAGAGGGTTACTTCTCAAAGTAATTGTAAATGTGAGAGTTAAAAAATTAAACACTAATGTATGTTGTATGCTCATGTGTCTTTCATGGTATTATAATTTCCTTTGAGCCTTTGTGCGTGCAGTTCAAACTCTCATCTAAAATGTAGAAAGATGGTTGACATCCATCTGAGTTGTGTGTCTCTGAATGTGTGTGCTCACGTGTGTGTGTGTGTGTGTGTGCATGTTAGAGACTCTAGAGTTTTGATGTTCCTCTGCTGGTGTCTCTGAACCCTCTTGCATGAAGCTGACTAGTGGTTAAACCTTTGATGTTGAGGACTGTCAATCATTGTTTCCTGTAGGCATTGAGTTGGACTGGTACCAGATTTTTTAAGCTACAGGCTTCCCTCTGGACAAGGTTGGAGAGTTGAACCTGTTTAGATAAGAGTACAGGGGCAAAAACTGTATTAAAAGTCCACAGCGTTTTGCTGGAGTTAAGCCCATAGCTCCAGGGTTAAAAAGCTCCTGTATCCACTAGCAAAGCAAGAAAAATCCTATTTGACAATCTTTAGAGAGTAAATAATTCACTGAGGTTTTAGAAACTTTTCAATTTAGTTTTTGGACTTCTTCACAGCTGCCACAGACATACAGGAAAACAATTATGTCGATGACCAAGTGCCAACATTCAGTCATAGTACAGTAAGAGCTGTGTTTATGCAGTTTATATATTCCCAAGCCTGATAGACCCCTGTGGGGCAGCATTAGGGAAGTGTCTCCCTCCAAACTATTTTAAGCATTTTCCAACAGCCCATAAACACGTCTAAATATAGGCTTGTCTGTTACTATGGACTTGGCTGGAGCTCCGAACAGTCAGAGCACTGTGCAACAAGGCCACAGGAATTTCTGATGTTGTAATATGAAAACCGGGGGCCCCTCATGGATGTAAACTCTGGGCAGGCCTGTCACCAAGGTGCAGGGGAGCTGAGTGGAAAAGCAAACTTCTCACAGATTTCACGGGGCTGGAGGAAAATTGCAGATAGAATCGTGGCACCTTCACAGAGCCAGACACTCAGGAGAGTACGCTCATGGACCACGGTTACACTTTCTTATTTCATCATGTCATTGTTCCTACCATCTGATGATGTTTAATAAGCAAGCGGACATTAAATCACACTGATTGCACACAAAAGTCTGATTAAGCTTAGTGTGGATGAGCATTATGGCTAAAATTCCACATAGTCATAGTCATAGGTACCATCCAGCCGTAAACCACAAAGGAAAGATATGCAGAGAGAGGGAAATGTGGGCCTGAGAGAGAAAGATTTTAAGGAATGATATTAACAGTTAAATGCATTTTTTAATATTACATTTTCTTACCTTTCCTTTCTTTTCTTCCTTGCATGTATCGGTTCATGGAACATAATTTTACTGCCATTTTGGCCAAGACTCCCAAAAAACAATTCTCAAAAGACCATACCAGTTAAATAAAGGTCCTCTTTTCAGCCTGACTGTTGTACAATCCGCTTTTGAGCTACAGAGTAATGCATTTTACTTGTACCATATCTTTGTTGGGAGTTGCACATGCTCAGTTCCTAGGTAAGGACTACTAGCCAATCAGAAGCAGAGAAGGGCGGGCCGTTATAAACAAGGTAGTGTGATCCAAATCAAAGCCTGCAGACGGCGACTGTAACCTCGGAGGCGGTATAAGTTATTACCAGTCCACAACCACACAACATCATTGTTCCACATCTTACCATCAGAACTGTGATGTCACAAGTCAAGGAAGTGAAGGGCTGGACTACAAACGAGCTGTTTTCAAGCGGTTCTGAGCACAGCTTTCTGT
>JAPMOB010203827.1:0-30155 GCA_029875015.1 Lepomis gibbosus
ACACGCCCTCTCTAGTAGAGGCAGAGCTGGAGGCTGATGGGGGTTTCTCGTCAATTTCCCTGGAGGAAGTCACTGAGGTACTCAAACAACTCCACAGTGGCAAAGCCCCAGTGATTGATGAGATCTGCCCAGAAATGCTAAAAGCTTTGGGTGTGGAGGGGCTGTCTTGGATGACACGTCTTTTCAACATTGCGTGCAAGTCGGGTACAGTGCCCAAGGAGTGGCGGACTGGGGTGGTGGTTCCCCTGTTCAAAAAGGGGGACCATAGAGTGTGTGCCAATTACAGGGGTATCACACTTCTCAGCTTTGTCACCAATCCTGTTTGTGATATTCATGGACGGGATATCGAGGCGTAGCCGTGGCAAGGAGGGGCTGCGGTTCGGTTTGGGGTCACCTGCTGGAGCTGCTGCCCCAGCGACCCGACCCCGGATAAGCGGATGAAGATGGATGGATGGATGATTTTTTCCTGTGGGTTACAAATATTAAAGTCCAATAAAATTTTCCATAATAGTGATCTTCAACAGATGGGTTGCCATTTTCAATTCACCCTCAAATACACCTTTGGATGTAAAAGCAACTACTTTACCATTAATGAAGACTAAACTGGCTTTTTAGATACAGCTTATCAAGAATAACCAGCAGTGTCACTGAGGCTGAAAATGTGTAATTAATAGAACTAATACAAAAAATACAACTGTTTGATTATGTTTTCTCCTTTTGGATGCAAGTATCAAACCTAAAATTCTGGGTATCTACAAGTTACAGTGCTGGTAGACGGAACTCGACAGTTGACAATAAACAATGACATCATCTGGCAGCTATTAATTCTTTATAGTGTTTTTCTCAACTTTGATGTGATTCCAAAATAATTTACCAATTTCAAAAAATACATCTACTTAATTGCATGATTTACAACAATAACTTGAAATGTTATAATAAGTTGAGACAAATTAAAATGTACCCACTGTTATCCCATATGCGCCGTGTGTATATATATATATATATATATATACATAAAAACAAGAAGGCATGAAACGTGGAATTGTAAAAGGAATCTATTGTTTTGTTTTTGGATTATTTTCTTTGTTGCTCTTCTTCTTCTTGTCCTCTTATGGTTTTGTCCACCACATGCTGCCTCCTCTGTCTTCTGTGTAAGATACAAAAGAACAATAACTAGCCTAGATTAAATCACTTTGACTGGTAAAGTGCAGACAAGTTAACTTTAAATTGACTCCATTATCACACAAAACATGGCTTAATAACAATCACATTTAAAAGAAGCATAAAATTCGGCTTAATAATAACTGTAAAGATTAGTTTATTTGTAAGTCACCATTTACCACTACATAAATTAGCCTAGCGGCTAGCAGACTTTTCATCTCCTCATAGCTTAATAAATTGCATGTATTATTCATAGTATTTCCTACTATGTTCTAGTCTGCGCCTGTGCATTGAGAAATGTAAAAAAAGGACAAGCAGAAATGTATATACCATTGGGGAAATAAATAGGGTAGAAAATAGTAAAACACACATATAAATAAATACATTTAAAAAAGAAGCAATTAATAAACAAAGTTGAAGATTATAACGGACAATAAAAAAAACAAGGAAATTAATATAAAGGTGAATAAATAGACACTAATTAAAAGAAATATATACATACAAGTCTCATTGTATAATTTAATTACTGCATACTTGGGGATTTATTGACTTTATTTTTGTGCATTTAATCAGATGTTTATTTATTTATTGAACAGTTATTTATTTCTGTATTTATTTCTGAAATTGTCAGGATCAGTCCTCAATACATGTGGCCCCTTTAATCACACAGAATCCAGTGAAAAGCTGAGATGGCATACTGAGATCTGCTAAACTAGCTTACTTCTTAGTTCGCTGGGGTGTTTTTCTCCATCAAGACGGTATTTAGCTACTACATCATTTAGTTATGTAAAATAAACTGAATTACCAAAATGTCAGTTCATGGAACTGGATATTTGTCATTTACAGATAACAGCTAGGGTAAAATATTTGACTTAGCTTTAGCTTTCAGCCTAGCCTAGCTAACAGTTGTTGGCCAATTAGACTAGTGCTTCTGAAGCTTTTATAGTTGTGACCCCCAGTATGCTTTAGGTGTTAAAGCATAATAGATAAAAATACATTCTCATAATACTAAAGTAACTGGGCCTGTTAAAATGTATAATACCACAGTACATATATATAGCCTATAGTCTATGCTGAATGCCATTAAAGGATTTATATGGCTGTGAGCTGCTTCCTGTCTCTCAGTCCGGCTTGCCACAATATGTTATTTTATTCTCCAAAATTAGGCGAACTCTGGAAATTATCTTGTGACCCCCCCCTACTAAACCAGAGTTCCGTTACCTGTGGTTTGGCATGTTTTTTTGTTCATTTGTTCTATAAAAGCTGTTTCACAAAATCATAATTATTTTTTAAATAGTGAAAGTCCCAGTTGCCAAATTGTTAGGTACATCTAGCTAAAACGTTTTCTTTGGACCAGAGGTGTTGTTCAACGTTATGGTTATTTTGGAGGCTGCAGTTTGTGGAGCTGTTAAATTATGATTTTTTAATATGATGTTCAACCCATTTATATCAATGAGGGTAGAGTAAATAATATACACATACTAGTTTTACTTTGTAAACTACCTAATAAACTGGGAACGGAGTGTATATAGCCCAGTAAAAATAGTCTAAACTTAGTTTTGACCAAAATGTAGCTAGTGTTTTGCCTTTGCAGCAAAGACGAATCACTAAAAAGCATTGAGGTTCATCTCCCACTGTGGGAAAAGGTTAAAATCAGTTTGCAGTTGAAATATTGGCTGTGTCATCTAAAGCCGCGCTTCCCTTTCATTCTTCTATGCTGCTGCTGACCTTTTTCTACTGTCCACGTTTCAGTGGCGGTGAACAGTATTTTGGCCACACTCCATCTCTTCCCAAATGAGGCCAACCAAGAAAGTGAATCAATGTGTTTTTCCCCTAGTCATAGGAAACAGCTGTCGTGCTGTCATCTGGTACAGAGCAGGGCTGACTTAATGCCAGAGCCGGCTGGGAGAGTCAGCAGGGAGGAGAGAGCTCCCCCTCTGCATCCGCTCGAACTAAACCCATCACCTGAGTGAATTCCACGTGCCATGCCTCCCAGCTACACTCAAAGCGCATGGATATAAACAAAGAACCAGCTATGCTCCAGCAGGGTACCTTCCTGCCTCTGTATTTCAGAATATCCATCCTAATTAAACAAGTATCACTTTTTTGCGCTTTCTTGGATTATTTTTACTTTTAAGTCATGCAAATATTGAAGATTATTGTTGCAGCTGAATTATCTGATATGATGAAATTTTGCAACTCTGTCTTTTCATATGAATGCAAAGATAGAAGAAGTCATTGATAATGAAGTGATATCATGGAGAGAATGAAATGCTGCAAAATAAAAATGAGAAGTGAAGAGGGGAGGTTTTCCGTGCAAACCTTTAGCATGTGTTTCATTAGCAGGACCTGACCTTATCTCCCAGGACCAAACCTTATCTCCCACAGATACCGCCAGCATGCATAATAGAAGTAGACCCTTTGTGCCAAATGCTACGGGGCATTTCACTTTTAAGCCACAGCTGTACACACAAATATACAGACACTCAGGGATGCAGAAAAGCACACACAGAAAGGCACTCACCTCCCCAGTGTTCAACACCTCCTTCATGTTGCTCTTTGCAGTTTTACCCCAAGAAGCTGCTTTTTTATTAGACAGGTGGTGATTGTAACCAGGCGGACATCCAGTAAGAGACAGAATATGGTTTTATTTTACCAGAGAGCAAAAAAGGTTACAGTGAAATATCTGTGTCAATCATGGAAATGTATGCATGTCAAAAAAAAACTACTTTAATTGCTTTTATTAAAGAAAGGGAGTGTCAGTGTGTGTGTATTCATGTGCCTGATCAGGTCTGTGTATGTTCAGTGTGTGTACAGAATACAAGCATCTGTGCAAAGCTCAGACGAGCGGAGGCTACCTGCTCCATATTCATGTGTTTCCCCATATGTGACCCTCCACTGTAAACAAAGAATATTAAACAGGGATACTCAGAGGCAGCCTAATGAACACATACACATATTACTCACAGTGTAATGAATCGATAGAATTTCCTCTTTCATCAAATATTTATTGAAGTAATATTCGTGAGACCTTCAAACTGAAACGACTGTGCTGTCTGAAGTTTAACAGCAGACCTGTGTGGCCTCAGAGCTGACCTAAACACAGCAACTCATTATAAGAGAAATATAAATCCTTGACTTAATGAAATATATTAAATCCATCAATCATCCACAGCCAGGTAGATAAAATCACAACAAAACTAATATTTAGAGGGAGCACTGTTCCATTTAATTGTAAAGATTTTGTAATATCAGTGAAATAGACATTGCAGTTGTCTGTTTTAAAATCCTGCTTCCCTTGATATAGATCAAATATTTAAGTCTCATCATCACTAAATCTCTCCCGATGAACGTACATTAATCTGTAGAGGATGTTTAAAGAGCGATATGACTATCATGTACTGGAGTTTAGGACACCAGCAGAGCATGACGGCATCATGGGGTAACCACTGCTGTAACGGTTATGAAGACTGTAGTAATAGAAAAGTCTGCAGCCCCTCCAGAGACCCTCTATCTCTTTTTCTGGAGCTGAAGCAAACCAGCTGACAGGTCCATATAGCTGCCTGGAAACCTCTGGAAGGCTCTGAAAGCCACAACACATTGAAAAAGTGATGAACCACAGATGTCTCAGACTGCACAGCCTCCTCAACACCCATCTCCTGGGACAGACTCTACGTTTCTTCACCTGGCTTTAAGTTCGTCCTAACAAAGGCCAGCAAATAGATTTTATTTAGTGTACATGAGAAAGCCTGAGATCTACCATGAATCCTTTTGACTATCTGTCTGCATCTAATGAACCTTACAATTAATTTGGCCTTTATTAATTTATTAAACCATTTTGCATGTTAACAAACTGCAGTTGTACCCCCTTTGCCCTGTCTCAGTTGAGGACAAATAGCTATTGGGCTCCCTCTATTGGCCTTTATGCATCTATCTGCATTCTGTCCAGCAGCAGGTTAGAAGGATAAAGGGGCCAGGGACTGTGTCAAGGTTTGTCCCAGACATTCTGTATAGCTGCACTGAATTATCTCTGTGGGTGTTTACAGTCAGTCCGTGTAAAGTTATACCTGCCAAAGGTTTTCCTTGAAACTTCTACAGTGTATGATTTGGTATCTTAACAACACAAACAGTATGTTTAAAATAAGTAACTTTATTGATTAATTGTTTAGTCTATAAAATGTCAAAACAAACAAAACTATTTTTCAGAGCCCAAGGTAACTTCTTTAAATGTCTTGTTTTTGTCTAGTCTAGAACCAAAAGATATTCAATTTACAATCATATAAAACAGAGAAAAGCAGCAAATCCTCACACTTCAGAAACTTTGACCAGGCATTTTAATTTTCAAAAATGACTGTAATGATTAATCAATTACGAAACTGGTTTTGGATTAATTTTCCTTCAATCAACTAATAAATTAATCGACTAAATGTTTAAGGTCTCCTAAAGGTAACTTCCTCCAGTTCCACTGTGCATATTGGATCAATGCAAAGCATGAGCCATGTTTGTAAAGTAGTTTAGAAATGTTATTATCCTCATGTCAAGTGGATACTAAAATCAGGCCAAAAAGCTGAAGTTTTATATAAATGGATTTTTCCAGTGTAATAGTGGAAATAATATACTGTACTGTAAAGGCATGCAAGGTAAAACCCTTTAATCTTCAACATGAGATGGTCTTTGCAATGACCACTATGCTCAGCTGATTAGCATTGCTGTATCACCTGAACTGACTGCTGTGTCCTGTTTTAATTAGATAACAACTATCCTCAACATTTCTTTCCTTATTGTTGCCAAAGAGGCAACTCCTGAAACACATTCTCCTTGTTATGAATTATTCATGGCCTAAAGCAGCAAAGCCCCAATCATCCATCAACATCAGGGGTAAATACATAAACAAAATTATTCACATAAAGTCAGCCCTAAATCTTAGTTTAGTTGTTTAGTGTGCAACCTGTAACGCGGGATACTTATTATTCCTGTTTCAAAAGAGGCTGGGGAGCAACTAATATGGATTTAGCCAATTTACCTTGGGCTCAAGGAACTCAATTCATTTTCTGGACAAGTACATGAATGGTAGAGAAGTGGTAGTATTGAATAAGGCTATTATTCGCAGTCTGTCATGGCAGAACTCATTGCAGAAAGTTTGTGTATTTGCTGTAGCAGCAGAATGTAAGATTTCCTTCAATAAATAGTAGGAAAGTGAAGGCAGGGTTCAACTAAAAACCCTCTATCTCAGAGATACCTTGTGAAAGACACCTGATTATTTCCCTAAATCTCACATCCCTCCAGACAGCAAATACACTTTATTAAGTTACACAAGTGTGGTTAACACACTCCATTGTCTCAAGCTGTCACTCCAAATGCTCCCTGAAGGGCCAAAAGCAAAAATTCAAGCAGCTACTTTTAGACCTTGACACAAAATCTATAGAGTCCAAGATTATAAGTAGATTGGATGTCAGGCTGAGTATTTGAATCTTATGACAAGTAACAGAGCCACTCAGTATATGGGACTGACAAAAGTTTGTTTCTTTTATTCTCTCAAGCATGAGAGACACCTCTATGCATAGATCCTGTACATTCAGGGCAGCCAAGTTCATTTCGGGCCAGGAGATTAAACAACACCCGTAACATCCCAAACTAAATGGTTTGGTGCTCTGTCAACAGCATGCTAACAACTGGAAGGGCCACTGACATTTCAGATGGGATAGGTGATGACCCACAACATACATCCTCTCAAATATTTATGATATATGGATGTGGGGCAAACCAAAGGGAAAGGAAGCAATGAGTTTTGTAGTCATTAATAATTGGACTTGGAAGCATGAGTTGGACAGAGAAAGGTATATACATTTTGCAGGGCCACATTTGTAACCACAACCATGAAGGCATCAACCAATTCACTTTTTTTAACTGTAATTCTTTACATGGACATCTTTCCTAAACGCAAGTACACTTCATTCTAAGTATGAACAAAATTACATCAGTTTGTGGACTGATGATTCAATTAATACTAAAATACACAAATGTTAAAATAACCAGTAAATATTTTTAAAAACCACATGATAATAAATTTGTACATGTCTGAATTATTTTGTAATGCATCTGATATGGTGTAATTTCTGAGTTAATTATTTCACTATATTCTGAGCACTGAGAGAAGTCACATGGGAACCTTTTGCTCAACTAGACTCATTTATAAGCAGCTCAAACCTGGCTCATTTATCTGTTGAAATTATTCAGTGGTGCATGCCTCATTAATACAGGGTAGGAGCACACCACTAGAGGTACCATACTGTATTTTATCACTGCAAACACTATATCTTATCAAAAATGCTGCCTTTCTTTGTGCTGCCAAATGTGTATTTGTTTATGGGTCATATTATGAACGAACCTTATCCAACAAGTTAGCAAAATTCATAAGAAAATGACAGAAAAAAACATTATTTATTCTATATAGTCATAAAATTACTGTTTTATTGGAGGGATGCCAGTGGGACAGGCAACCATTTCCAACACTTTTCTTTGTTTGACCTTTCCTGCCAAAATGAGGAGGGTCTTTTAAAAGAAATGGAAAGGCAGGAGCTGATGGAGCGATGCCTTTAATGAGGTATGCTGGGGCTGTTGTCTCTCCATTTAATTAGACAATTATGCAGCCTCCTACGGAAGAGGGAGCCTTCGGGGTCACAGGGGAGGGAGCGGGTGATGCCACAATGCCACCCCATCACACACAGAAGTAAGGAGGCTAAATCACAGGTGAGTCCCTCTGGGGCGATCACAGACCCCGCTCTCCATTTGGGAGCCATTATAGGCTCATCCTATTTAAATTCAGTTCAACTGTCTTTGTCCATCTTCATCCTGTTTTTGATTAGGATGGTAATTACCATCCCACAAAGACACTGGCAGACACCAACACCAATACTGCTGCAGTCCGATGGTGTTAAATGTCCTTTAACTCTTCAGCTGACACCGAAAACATGAAACTTGTACCTAAAAGACACTACTATAGGATGACAGCTGAACCGTCTGCCAAGTAAACAAAGACTTTTGCAAGCAGGGTATTTGAAGCTGCAGCAAGTACCATTCCACTAGTATCTCATTTTGCACCAGAGAATTGTAATTACAGATTCACAGCCATCTGGTATCCATGCTTGTCTCTGCCCATTCTTCCACGGTGCCAAAGCAGGCTCCAGTTTCTTCCATGGTGAATTGCTTTAACCTCATGTCTGCTGTCCCAGTGGACGTGTCACTACACTACACACTCAGAGGCAAAGCACAGTTGGTTTAAGATATGCAAGTGAGGGAAAGGTTGAGGTAGCACGGATCCACTTCCAAAGAGGGGCCATAAATCACGTAGATGAATGGTCAGTAATCTCAGTAGATGATGAGACAAAATTCATTTTGGTGATGCATGGATCGCTTCTCTGAGCAGTATTGTTTGTACATACAACAGTATGTCAGCACCTGACATTTCCTTTGTTTGGTATTTCCTTTGTTTCTTTAATAGAGAAAAGCGGAGATCAAGGGATCAAAATAATATTGAAACTACATTATTACTGTGATATACTTGACATTTTGGGAAATATCCTTACCTGCTTTCTTGCCGAGAGTTATATGAGAAGATCAATACCACTCTCATGTCTATCCGATATGAACCTACAGTCAGCAGCTGGTTAGATTAGCCTACCATAAGGACTGGACAGCTAGCCTGGCTCTGTCCAAAGGTAAAAAATACACCTACAGTACAGGCACCTGTAAAACTCACTATTAATAGCAACACAAGTTAATTGCTAAGCCAAGCAGCTGGCTGTAGCCTTATATTAACCAGACAGAGATTGATATCAATCTCATCTAACTCTCAAAAATTAGCATATTTCCAAAAATGTTGTTCCTTTGAAAGGGATACCGGTCTTTCCCACACTATTTTGTGGTACTATGGTGGATGGCCCTTAGCATGCCCCCCAGGAAAAAAAATTCTTACATTTTAATCTGACGCATTTTGAAATGAAAATTAAAATGCTAAATCTATGAAGAACTTTGCACAATTTTGTAGTCTAGTAAATAATTTGATCAAAACAACACATTACAAAGTGAGATGTCTTTCATGTTGTTATGAGAAGTGTAAAAATATTTTCGGTTCATTTTGAAACTACTGTGGAACAAATTAAGATTGTTGTGGACCACTATAGTCTTTGTAATTAATGGGGAACACAATACACTATTATGAAAGTCATAACAATCCCAGAAAGCTCTTTGGAGCCACAGTGAAAATCTGCTATGTCTTTATAAATTTACTTCTGTGCACAGTCTTGGAAAGCCACAGCTGCAGCTTCCCAGTTGACCATAAATCATCATCAGCCTCCAATATTTCCACGCACATATTCATATGCAATTCAGAAAATGAGCGACATCTCCCAGGGAAATAGTCACCCAGCAGAGAGTCTGACTGTACATAATTTTTCACTGATACCAGTGTAGTTAGATAATAACAGACAGAGAAAGAGAAAACACTGTCCCACACAATATCCCAGCATGAAAAAGACCCATTCTGTGATGACTGGAAGCTGCTCCATGAGACAAATAATTCATCATCACTGCTGGTTCGCCCCTAGTTTGGGCTCAAGACTGATGATAATGTACAATATGGCCTATCTGTAAGTGAGCACCTACATGCTGTGTGGATGTGCTTAAGTTAAAACACACTGTAGGGAATCTGCTCCGTGTGCCAGAGCTCAGGCCAGCTGCCACAAAAGGCACATATTTAGATAAGTAGACACGGCGTGGAATCGGCATGTATCATTTAGCCGCAGCATTAGGGTTGCACTAGGTAGGAAAAGATCATTGCACCCATTCAGCGGCTGCTTTAATAAATAGTCACAGAAGTGAGAATGAAGACATTAAGAAACATGATACCAGGTGGTGTTTCATTTTAAGCTTGGATCTCTCAAACACTTCTTTTAAAAGGAAAATAACATCTAGTAGGTGTGTGAGAGGTGTAGGCTAAGCACACAGCTGTTGTTCAGGTTGAATTTGAGATCATGTTTAACCTTCATGTGAAGATTTGAACAAAAGACATACTTGAAAAAGAAACTGAATCTTTACCCAAACAGGAGAAGCTTGGCCAAATGGACAGTAAAAGATCAATACGAGTCCAGAGAGAAGAGGTTTATAATGTTCCACTTAACCTCCAACAACCTTCAACTGATTTGAAAACTGCAGCCAACTAGCAGGTGTTTCAGTCTATCTAACTGTACAACTAAGAGAATAAGGCCAACTTACTTTTGAAGGAGTAGCTAGATGCAAGCCTCTCCCATAGGCTCCTTATTAGAGGGGGAAACAATCTGTTCCATACTCAGATGCTGGTTGATGTTTTTCCAAACATGATGATCCTTTAAGTCTGCTTTGACTTTTATATCTCTATATAGCATTTCTAAAGATCTAAACAAGACTGTGTTGTGTTGCAAAATGCCACTAAATTGAAAAACTACTCATTACTACTACATTAACTCACATTAAAGCAGTAGTGCAGCCACACACTCAGCACATTAGCAGCTACTGGCTAGCTAATGTATGGTGGCTGGTGAGGGTCAATTAGAGTTTCCTGATTTTTTTCTCTTCTTCTTCTTCTTCTTGTTCTTCTCCTTCTTCTTCTTCTTCTTCTGTTTTCAGTTCAGCAGCCATCATTTTTTCAACACCCAATTTGGTTGTCTTTGTTCACTGTGTTTACAAATACCAGTGCAGGATGAAACAGGCTATTTTCTTAATTAAGCATGTTTCACAAAATACATGTCACAAAATATTTCATTATACTGTCCTCTTCTCTTTTCTTTCTTTCGTTTATGTGTCCTACTGGATTTTCAAGTCTGTGAGTGTTGTGTGTTTCATCAGCTATTGGGGGGCTATTACTATTCTCTTGGGAACAATAAAGTTAAGTTAAGAAGTTGAGAGGTTGAAATAGCATTTTTTAAGTGAATATTTGGTGTATTAAAATTGCTTGTCCAGATACAATTAACAGTTTGGCAGAATATTTGCACTAATGACTTGAGTGATACATGTTCCGGCATCGCACTTCATTCTATTATTAAAATGAAATAGTCAGTCTGCACAATTAGAAAATGTGTCTTTGACATAATTTTTAATAATGCACAATTCAAGCTGATATATTATATGTGTGATACCTGGTATTTTGACTAGAAGTTAAAATGGAGTTCTGTGGGTGTTTACTGTCAGCTCGTGTAAAGTTATACCTGCCAAAGGCTCAGTGGGGGTTCAAAAATGTTTGGATGCACCTTAAAGCAGCTTTTTCTAAATTTCACATATTAGTGAAGGACCGTTTAATATATGCACAGTATAAACACAGTTCAAGTAGTATGTGGAAAACTTTTAACTACAAAGTGGATGAAATTGAAAAAAAAGCACAACAGAGCCAATTCTTTTCCCAGGTTGGTATTAGTGTCCATCCAACAGGACAAGTTCCAAATAAAGATGGAGTCCAGCTGGAATCGCATGTATTTTTAAAGCAGTCCATCACTTTCCTCTTAGACAGTAAAGTGTTGTTATTCCACTCACGTATGATTCGAAGATTCATGTCCCACAGGCTTTGTGTGTGGTGTTGGATACTTTGTGTAGTTTTTAGGTTTGGAGGATTATTGTCAGTATTTATTTGAGCCACATACACACGCACACGCACACACACACACACACACACACAAACACCAAAGCTGTATGGTAAAAAAAAAGACATCATGGATCTCATGTGCTCAAATGAATCACAGATGTGCACAGACACACACACACAAGCACTTATCCACTGGTTTGTTAATATAGTAATTATTAATCAAAATTTCAATGTTTAGCATTGAACCAAACCTTTGCTTGCAAATGAAATACTGCATTCGTGAATATCAATTAAGGACAGAGCTGATAAAAACACTCATTTGTTTATCTCTCAGTGGTGCACTGCAATATCCTGGGCTTTCACAATAATTCACAAGGGGTTCTGTCTAATCCATTTCGAGCAAAACACCATATGCCAATTTGT
This sequence comes from Lepomis gibbosus, assembly GCA_029875015.1. Classification (NCBI taxonomy): domain Eukaryota; kingdom Metazoa; phylum Chordata; class Actinopteri; order Centrarchiformes; family Centrarchidae; genus Lepomis; species Lepomis gibbosus. The sequence continues at coordinate 12,197 of JAPMOB010203827.1, forward strand.
GCGCACACACATGCGGGGCACTGGGGCCTTTAAACCCATGTCCAGACTCGATGGATTTGTGTTGATTTTTTTCTCTGCTCACGGATCAAGGTCACATTCTCCATGACTCTGTGTGGCCTCGCGATTCCTGCTGCATACTGTGTTCTCACTGAAGGCCGTGCTGTCTCAGCTTTCTGTCCCACAATCTGCAAATTCTGCCCTTGCCCTCTCGACCTCCCAGAGCTCAACCTGTCAACCCGCACACCCCCAGAACCCTGCTGCAGTGCAGCATGGAGGAATGGAGTGGAGGTGGAGAAGATATAAACATGGAAGAAAAGAGAAAGAAAGATTAAGGGGAAACATGAGAGAGGCAGGAATGGGCTATAGAGCAAAAGAGAGAAAACAATTTAGAACAGTAAGAATGGGAAAAGCCAAAGCGCTGGAGATTGAAAGGCCTCTTCCTCTAATTTGCACCTTATTCATCACCTCAGAGGGCAGACACTCTCATATCGCTTTCCATTCACTTCCTCACCCTTGGCTGCAGGTCAAAAGAAAAGGCAATTTCCCCTCAGCCCATGTACAAGCTGCTCCATTCCTCATGGATAAACTGTACTTTTGAAACGCGTAGAAGTGAGGGCATTCATCATCAAGCCAGGTCTCTGCCCCCCTCCTCCTCCTCCTGCTCGGCAGGAAAAGCTGGAAGAAGCAAACATATCTGATTAATAACTTTCTCCTTGTGCAGTTAAAGACCGCTCGGCAGGGCCTCTGTCAGTCAAGAGGGGCAGTGTTGGGCGTACTGCCCACCTAATTCGCTTACTGAGCACTGGGCAGCGTGCCCACCAACTGAAGACGCAGAGCAGACTGTCTCAGGCTGTCAGACTTTCATCTTGGAGATCCACCATGCTGGGCCTGCCAATGAAGGCACCAGGAGTCTCTTACAAATCCACTCTTAACATTCTCCCACACATCTTCAGCTGGGAAAAGAGAAAAAATAACGGCAAATGAAAGTCAACAGAACCAAGTAAAATACGCTTAGGATTTAAACAGATGTCAGTACAGAAGGATATACTTAGCCTGTATGCATGAAGGCAAACAGGGAGACAGCATGTGCCTTTGCTATAGTTAGCTATTAATGCAAAGAAAACTAAAATATAAATAACTCAATAACATCCCTGTCACGGTAGTGGCCAGCATGCCACAAAAGCAAAAATAAACATTCATGTGCGAACACGGATACAGACATACTTCTCGCCTATCACACCACATTTCCATCTCCGGCTCACACCCTGAATTCCTCTCTAAAACATCACTTCTACTTCAGAGGGACGGAGAGTAGAGAGAGAGGAAGTAGATGGATGATGATTATTCAGGCACACTCTCTCTTCTCTTTCTCCTCTCTCCATTGATCCCGTCCCATCAGAGAGGCTATAAATATTAATAAGAGGGCTTTGTTTTAGCAACCTGTGTGAAGATCAGAGCCTGGAACAATAGAAGTATCTGGACATGTTTTTTTTTTTTGCAAGCAGACAGGCAGGCAACCTGCAGAGTGTCCTTGGGGGAGGGGAGCCTCCGGGGGGAGCCCAGCCCTCAGCCCAGCGCCTCAGGCTCAGTGCGTTCAAGTCAAGGGCAGCTCAAGGGGAACTGCTAATGTGGGAGACCTGCGTCTGGTTCAAAATTAGCCTTTCACAGGAGTGGTGGATGAAATCGCATACAAACATACATTTTAGCGTGCGGAAGACACAAAACATTCATGTATTTGTGTCCCATTTCCCCACAATTACAAATGAAAGAGAAATCAAATTTTTTCTCCCATTCTTGTTCCCAAATATCTCTCTAAAGCTTTTGAAAGGCAATTTTTAAAGGGTCAGTTAATCAAAATCACAACAAAGGTTTCTCTCTTACTTCTTATGATATCAAGACATGTAGATAGTTTTGATTTAAAGGAATAACTGAGTATTTTTATACTGTCTGTACAAGTTTCCAGCCAGCAGCAGAAGTAGCTTAGCTTAAAAAAAATCAAATTAAAATCAAAAGATTTGTTTTCTAGATCTTTAGTTTCCAATGTCAGACACTGAGTATCTGTCTCCATCACAATAAGGTTAGTGGACTGTGTAAACACCAGACGTTAATGACGCACTTTATCGTTCTACCCTGATAAATTCTGATTTTATGTGATATTATAATGTTGTAAATAAACCAAACTAAAATAAGGTTTCAGGGCTGCATAAATCTCAGAGAGAGAGAGAGATACCTCAAAACCTCAGCAAATAAAATCAAAACTCTTCATAGCTAGGTACCACAAGGGGTAAGTGACAAAAAAATGTTTTTATTTGGTTTGTTCAACTGACCTTTTAACTCAATTAAAGGATTACCAGACAGAGATGAAACAGGTCAAATACGATCCCCTCCTCTCAGTTTCATTTAGTGTCTTATATGTGTAGAATAATATGTGTTTCTGTGTTATGTGACCTCCATTTTCTCATCCTGACCTGACTGACAGTGTAAGCATGTGGGGTCATGGTGACCCTCCACTTGGTTAAACATTTTAATGTTGTACCCGACATCATTGTGTTCTCAAAGCAGAGTCCTCCCTCTGACGGTGGGGACAGTGATGGAGGGAATGTCCCGCTAAGGTCTGCAAAATAAATTAAAATATGAAACCAAGACCATGGTTTGACTTTGGACAAAGAGAGAGAGAGCTGGTGTCAGAATGGATCCCTCTGGTTAATGGGAGTATATGATTTACAACAGATGTTGGCCAACTCCTTTTCAATCTAGAAACAATACGTGTGTCATGGGGCCCATTTCTAGAAGGGAACGAATCGATGATACAGAATGGTGTGTATTTTATGAGAAGTTGGGTTGGTTGGCTGTGGGGGTATGACTGATGCAAGCCATCCAAGCTGATCCACAGAGCACAGAGGCTGCCTTTGTGGAGGCTGGGTTAGACACAGTTTGTGCCTCTTATGTATTACCATTATATGGGGGAGGGTTATTTTTTTCTTCTCGAGAAAAGCTTAATAAAAACATTATACATAGACAGAGCTGCTAAATATTGCGATCCTTTTAACAACACATACCGCTATTCTGAAAGTATTTTGGGAACTCTAAAAGACTCTTCAAACACCTGAATGTAAAAAAATATTCTCTCAGTTGCACAATAACAGATAAGATTTTTAACTTGATTCTCAAGTTGTGACTGAAATGATTATGCCTGAGCTCTTTTTGTAAAACACAGTCATAATATTTATCTATCTTTCACTATTTTGTATGAAAATATAAAATACTGGAAAGTAACGTCAACATCCACCAATATAAATAGTGTGTTATGTGTGTGTGTGTGTGTATGTGTATGGAGAGGGGTATTTTGGTGTTTCTTCTTTTTTGTCATAAAAAAGCAGATTATCATCCAGTTGAGGAATGATTGCATTTAGTCCCTTTTCTTGTTGAAAAGAGAGCTCCAATAACTCCCCTATCACTTGGAACACATATAAAGTAACTTGACATATTCTTGTTTAACTGCAGATTGCATCCAATTAAATGCTGCATTACCACCCTCTACTGTTTATCTATTTTCTTGATTTATTCGCCAAATGTTAAGGGTAGCCCTTAACACATTGCACATGAAGTGTGATGGTAGAAATTTTGAGTTTGAAAGGAAAGTGTAGGGTATAACTGTCACTTGACAGAGTAAATTAGCGATTTAATGCAGGTACCTCTCATTTAAATGTGCAATCAGAAGGGTAAGTGCTGACTACAAGTTCACAAAGAAAAAGAAGCGAAGCAACAAGAGTCTTGTGGTTTATTTGAGGAATTCTGCCTCTTATATATAAAACAAAGTCTGTTTTTAATGTTCATCAGCATGACTTGTATGATGAAAGACAATTTATCCACACTGTAAAATGAAATGCACCACCTTGATGAGTTTGAAAAACCCCCAGAGATGTGACAATAGCAGTGGGAGGAAATAATCAGGGCTGATTATAGAGTCTATGTGTTATGATAGAGAAAGAAACTCAAGCCTTAAATCAACAGCTAAAATTAATCGCAGCGGCGGGTGCTGTGGATGGTGAACCTGTCCAATAGTTGAATAGTTGAAGTAGTTGTGACATGACATGAATCCTGCAGGGGGGAGCAACAACAAATGACATCTTGGTAACAAAAATGAAAATTGTAAGAGCTAAACAGAAGAGGAGAAAGGAAAGTAAAACTTGTATTCAAAAGGCAAGAATTACCTGAGAGCAGATGATAAAGAAAGAAATCAGGAGCACCATGTCCTATTTGTGCAGACTGTCAGGTCACAATAGGAGCCACAGCCAACAGGAGACTGACAGTGCACCAATGTACCATATGCTTGTTTGAATTACACCGTGGCTTTCAAGGAGCCCTATTTTTCAGGGGTGGGGTGGGGTGGGGAACACATGCATAAGTAAATGCACCTGCCTATGTTCAAAAATATACTATTATTAAGTGTCACTGCTTACAGAGAATATTTAGCCTGGGATAACAAAGAAACAGAAACACTTTGTAAATCACTCACCGTATTTTGAACCCTGTATATAGGACTACACTTGACTGGTTTGACTATGCCTTTATGAGGCTTTTTCTCTGCTCCGTCTTAAAGCCCTATTGAAGGAACCAGCAAGGTGTGTGCTTGCATTTCATTTTCTGTCAGCCACTTGAGTGTCACCAGTTTGACCTGTAAACAGGTTTCTCTGCATCTCAGCCAGTGTCGCCTGTCTGCAACAGTGCCGAGCCAAGCGTTCGCCCATGTCACGCTCCGATAGCTCAATTTAAATGGAAATTGGATGAACTGCTTGGAAGTGATCCAGCCATCCAGAACAATTAACCCATATTACTGGCAGGCCTTGAAGGAGTAATTTGACTTTGAATGAGAATGGGGAGGAAAGCCTGTGGTATTTAATACTACTGGAAACAAAATAGCCTCAAGTTTAGAAAAGAGCCTGTTTGCTACTATGGGTACCAGAGATTTAATGTCAAACACTGTCTCTAAATCCTTTTTACATATTTAAAACGCAGTAATAAAAGTAATCTATTGTTAAAGTGAAGGAGCTTCACAAAGTAGGATTTAAATGATAAGGATTATTTTCACTCCATTTTTTTATTTGAGCAGTAATAAAACTTGAAATCAAGTAGATTCTATTACTGCTACACTGGATAAACAGGAGCTTATTTACAGAAGTCACTAATACGCTGCTGTCTTAAGTAGAAATTTACAACCAGTATTAGAAGCAAACGGTGGCCAAAGAGTAAAGCTAGGCTATATATAGCGAGGCTATATATAGCGATGGTCATATATCAATCCAATTCTTATTACTTTCTTCATTTCTAGCCTTTCTGCGGCACCCCTAGCACAAACGTTCCTATACTGAAGAGGTAATTGTGAAAAATAGGTCACAAATATATATACTTTAATTTTTGAAGGTCCTTTCCTAAAATGCTGGCCATGACAGTTTTTAGCAAACATTAGTCAAACAGGAGTAAAAAAGAGCGTATAGGGTAGTATTTTCAGCCGTGGGTAAATTTGGTGATCTAGTGAATTACAGCAGCAGAACGGTGAATGTGGGGTTCACTAAAAATAAACAACAGTGCCTGTGTTCACATGTAACATGTGAGTATGAGCAACAGTGTGACTCATTGTTGTCACATTGTGGAGCCGGTACTCAAGGGTGACTCTCTCTTTTTTGTGATTTTAAAAAAATAGACACACAAGCATGTGCATTTAAAGAGTCAACCATAACCCGTCATGACCAATCTAGAGATTAAGAGAGAAGTGTCACATCCTAACGTTAACCTGGTCTATGGTGAGATGTTTTATAAATGGCAGAAGCAAAACGTAGCATGATTTCCCAATTAAAGAACAATTAATGGGGTAAGAAAATGTGTTTTTGTAGTTTGGGTGAAGTGACCCTTCAGCTCTACTAGGAAGAGAAAATACAGTTGCTGTTAGGGACAGAAATTGTTCATGCATTAGATTGTTTTCAACCCAAATGCTGTTGAATTTTACTAAATCCATTGAAGCACTAAAAGCACAACTCGTGCCTTTTAGGCAACAGTAAATAATTTAAATATGATTTTTGAGGACTGGCACATCATGTTGGATCTGATACATTTGTGTAAATGACCTTTGACTTCTCATCCCTCTATCTCTTTACACTGCTTTGTAAAATGTGGCCAGATTGTCTTCCAGATTGCATACAATTTGACTCAAAATGTAAGCATGACCATCTGAAATCTCACTTTGAAGAGTGGAAAGTACTGTAACATAAGAAAAATGTAATGTTTGTAGGCCAACTTTTAGACCCTTTGTCATTGATTGGATAATCAAAGTCACACAAATACTGTAATTACATAAAGTATAGCCTTGAATCCTGTGATTTGAGATTAAACACACAGTCACAGTAAACTGAAGACTTGGCCAGACTGAGAAACACAATAAATGAAGCACATTCTCATTTTTACACATCACTGTTATACTCAAGAAAAAGAGATTTCCCATGCCCCCCCTGGGTGTTAACAAGAAAGAGTTAGATGAAAGTCAAAGGAGGGGGAGAAGAATGGCAAAAGCAGTTGAAATCACAGTACTCTGTATGCAGGGGACCCATGCAGGGTGGACTTTTGAGTCAGTCAGGTAATGGGTGAAATTGTGTCTGCTGTACAGCTTATAAATAGCAGTGCTGGCAGTATTTATCTATGTCTCAGACAATCCTTCTGGGAGATGGGAACGGTGAAATGAGAATCAACAGCCTGCCTCTCCTCCCCTCAGCTCTCGTCAGGTCATTTCACCCCCCAACCCTTCGCTAGAAAGGCAGCATGTAAGGAGAAACTGATAAATATAAAGCAAGTTGAGAGCCGGCAGCTTCTGCCCTCGCCACAATTCCTGGGGTCATTTTAATGTTTTTTGACGAAACCTAAAGGGAACTTGACTAAGCCTACTCTCTTGCCAAAATTCCTTGCAAAGATATGCTCTGATGAAGTATTCATTCCTATTTTCAAGCACTCCCTGTCTACCACTACTACATTTAAGGCCATCAAGTCTAATCCTCCATCCCATTTCCACTCAAACTTTGAATATTTCATCTCCAAAATCAGGGGTTTTTACACTCTGGCGATGGCAGGTGTGCTTTGTAATAAAAGATGGGACAGAAGCTATTTCTAGCCTCCCATCCAAGACAATTGGCCTTTGGCTTTGTCTCCAACAGTCACACCTTGTTACCACATCTCTGAAGGATAGAATAGAGGGGACAGATGTGGGCATGAAGAAAAGGGTGGATGGAGAAAGAGGACAGGAACACAGGGAGGTAACAATAGCATGCAATTTCAGGCTTCATTGTAATTCCACTCTCATCTTGGTCCCAAGTGACAAGCGGCGAGCCGCCCAGGATTCTAATCATTCCTGTTGTCAGATTGGTACCCCAAGTGAGATTGAGTTGATTGCTTGAACAAATTTGCAAAGTAACGATGCAATTTGCCGCAGTATGCCTTGGGAGGGTTTGGGCCATCAGATTGGTGGGGTCTGTGTAGAGACTTGCAAGAGACCAGACTGGGAAGTTGTTGTCTTCATGAAGAGACTTGTCTGCAAGTAAATTAATCTCACTGTTACACCATTACATCTGTAAGACAATAAACTGTTTTATATATTTGTGGGCTCGGCAACACTGCAGCAACGCAGAGCTACAGAGTGTTAAAGGAGTTTTTTGACATTTTGGAAAATACACATTATTATTAGCTTAGCACAAAGACTGGACACAGGTGGAAACAGCTAGCCCAGCTCTGTCCCATGGGGACAAAATCCACCTAATAGTCCCGCTAAAGCTTCAGTTATACTTCTGCATTAAGGGGTTACACTATAACTGCAGCAGCTACATGCGTAGGCTCCGTAGTTATGACATAGCAGATGTGTGCCTCTCCTAAAATGTAACTACACATCTGCACTAAAGCGGCTACAAAGACACCACATGGGAACTACAAGAACTGAGATAGCTAAGGTTGGAACGCTAGTCTTCTCCTATTCAGTGAGTCTGATGCCAGTAAAGATTGTTGAAAAATGCTCAAGGCTAATCTCCTCCTTTTACGTAGCACACATCTTGCAAAGCCAATTCCCATGGAAACCTTCTGCTCACAATGATCATCACTCTCTATCACAGTGAATGCAAGAACCTAAATATCATGTACCTGAGATACCATGTATCGTCAAGGCTAGCAAGGCTAATCGTTTCTCCCTGTTTCCAATCTTTTTGCTAAGATAAAAGAATAAATAAAAAAATAAATATCTGCTGCTGGGTGTAGTTTCACATTTAGTGTACAGATATAAGACTGGTATCAATCCTCTCATATAACGCTCAGCAAGATAGCAACTGAGCATATTTCCCAAAACATAGAAATGCTCCTTTAAGGCTTAGGAGATTCATATGAAGTGGTTCATCATTTGCCTATCTGGAAATGAGGAGACATTCAAAAAGTTGTCTGTAACAACCTCAGTAACATTGTTGAGTGTTTCATCCTCATGTATAATGAGACATGTCATTTTCCGCTAACTCCAATCATTGAACATTACAGCCTGACAAACCCCAATCAGCACAGTATGAATATGAATTGTGTGCTGCCTGTCATCTCAAGTTTAATGATTAGAGATTCCAGTGACACGGCAGCACACCAAATATAAAGACCATCCATTCACAGTTTGACAGTTGCTATTCTTTACAGCAATTAATCTATTATGGATTTTGACTAATTTGAATAGAAATGACTGATTGGAGGTGGGAGAGAGCATGCCAAGGTGCGCCAGAGAAGTATATTTGTCTTGGAACAAAAGGACTTGTCAGTGAGTCATATCGAGGTGTTGGCGGCAGACTCAAGAGGCATTTCCATCCATGGATTTCTTGCAAACAGGTCCATGACAAGCTCTAAAAAGATTAATTTAAAAGGTAGCAAGTGGGAAGATCAATGTTTGTCAAACTGGAAATTTTATTCCCACAATCTCTTTTCTCTCTCAAGTGGAGTGTTGCAGTGATGGTTGTCTACCCTCCAATCTCCACACAGGATCTCTGGAGTGGCCATCAGGTTCTTGGGCATCTCTCTAACCAAGGCCCTTCTCCTGCCAGTTGGGCCGGGTGGCCAGCTCAAGGAAGAGTCCTGGTTGTTCCAAAAGTCTTCCAGCTAGGAATTATGATGGCCACGGCACTCTTGGGAACCTTCTACGCATCAAAAATCTTTTTGTGAAAACTTCCTCAGGAGGTAGAGCTGCTGTTCCTTTAAGCTTGTGGCTTTGCTTTCGCTCTGATAGGCATTGCTGGCTGTGATCCTTTATATAGACAGGTCTGTGTGCCTTTCTAAATCACATCCAAGCAATTGAATTTACCACAGGTTGACTCCAATCAAGGTGTAGAAAAATCTAAAAAAAACAAGCAAGACAAATAGGAGGCACCTGAGCTAAATATCAAGTCATAGCAAAGGGTCTGAAAATTTATGTAAATTTAATATTTCAGGTTTTTTCTTTTCAATACATTTACAAACATGTTTAAAATCCTGTATTCGCTTTGTCATTATTGGGAACTGAAACTGGGGAAACATTCATTTACACGATTTTAGGCTGAAACATAACGTGTAAAAGGTGAAGGGGTCTGTATACATATATACATACATAACATTTTGCATGCAGGCCTTTGATTGAGTGTAAAATTGAGTATTTTACACTGGTATTGGTACTCAAGTAACGGAGCTAAATACTCCTTTCTCTGCTGGAAATTATTAATAAATTTTCTTACTGTGCACTGCTTTATATTTCAATTTAAAATAGACCAGTCTTAAAATAAAAGAGTATAATATGTTTAGGGGAGTATGGGTTAGTTGTAGTATGTATGGTTATGGTCTAGTTTAACACTGTCGTGCATTATCACATACTGCAGTGTAGCAGAGTCAGTAAAGACAGTGCTTCCTCGCAGCACTGCTACTTAACTGCTGCTGATATGCTGGAATCGCTGGAGGACCACTGGAGAAACGATTACTCGGATACGAGTGGGCTGCTGGCTGCTCCCACTGGCAAAGCAATCATGGTTATTTGGGAGAGAATGAATTACATTTTGAGATTAGACCGCTTAATCCCCAAATTAATGCCTCAGGGTGTCAATAGAGATTGTAACAACATTTGTATCTTGCCTCTGTATTATTTGTATTGTCTGTTTATTCTCATGTCATGTTATTTTGGATTTTATTGGGCTGGGAATTATTTTCTTATAATACCCCCTACTTATTTTTCTTTGTAGTTGATCCAACTGCCTTCACAACCCTCCTGTGGTTGTGTTTGATTTACTGAGGCCCTGACCAAAACTCAGCACTCAGTGGTGTCGCCCCCGATTACCAAGAATCTATGCCGTACCCAGAAGTGGGCAAAACAAAACAAAAAGAGCAGCAGAAATCATAATAGGTAAGCACTGTTGAAATAAAGGCTGCAGAGGATATGAGAATCCTTATACAAAGAGCTGTATTCTTGCAATATGAATGAGTCAGAAAAGGGCCTACAGGGATTTCCATCATCTCTCACAGACCTTGATACCAGTTTGAAGACGGAGCTTGCATCGGCTCCTTTTATCTTGCCTGAGATTGGTGATTAGATTGAAGAGCACAGCAGAGGCGCAAGTCCTCTCCTCCACACCGAGAGGGAAGCAATGTTCCACAAGACTACACATTCATTATTCCAAATAAATCTCCATTAAACAAATGCCATATGCATAATTAGGCTATAGGAATAATTATAGTTGAGATTAGTTTCTCCATGGCCCGACCTGTGTAAATTGTGATTGACACCCGGCAAAAATGGAGTGCATAAATCTGTCTTGAGAGATACACACTGCAGCACAATAGCAAGCATCAGAATACAGAGGCGACAAAGGGATTTAGGGCATGGGTGGCTGTAAACATGCCAAAACCGCACATTCATAATCCAAGCTATGTACACAAGGCTTTACACAACTACTGCATGTTTCCTGTATAAGGAATAAACCATCAAAAAGCACAATACACAGAAAAGAAGGCTCACTCAGTTATAGGTCATTAGTTATACCTACTAATAATACAACAATCCTGCAATAAACCCTACCTTCATGTTGGTTATAATCATTTTTCTGAAGCTGTTTGTCTCCTCCTACTGATATACAGTAAATGAGGTGGACAAAATATTAGAAAAAAAATCCAGAATATAAAAACACTACAGTTCAACAGCACTATAAACACTAAAGCCCTCAAAATGACCAAAAAGTTCAATAAACACCTCTTTAAAACGGTGCACAATACATCAACTGATAATAAAAACAGACTGTACTGGTAGGATTCAAACAAAACTCAAGCTGTGTTTCACTTCCACTACATACTAAACTAGTGGCTCTCTGAGGCTGTACTTAGGCACAGCCATGAGCACAGCAGTGTTCTGAGTTAAATGTTACTTTAACATGCTAATGTAACGGCAGTCAGGTAGGCTGTGCAGGAGGTAAACCTCACTCGCAGGTACCTTAAGAGATGCGCTAGCCACAGACACTGGTGCCCAGGGGTTTTAGCCTCCTCGTTAGCACGTCCGCCTCCCATACGCGAAGTTACAACCTCGGGGCCGGTTACACTAACACGTTCACAATGACAAAACTTACTGATATTTAGCATGTAAAATATCTACCATGTTTACAATTTTTGTTTGTGTACATACACGCTGTTTATTACTAGTAAACACAGTATTACAATTCATTATGCAGGGGACATGAATGTAATTTCCAACTTTTATGCCAATTTATCTGATAGCTGTTCATACATTTCAATAAAAATAAATAAAAACATAAATATCCTCTACAGGATACCAACCTACCAATGTCAGTAGGCTTCATCCTCTGGGGACCATGAATGTCAATAAAAAATCATTGCAGTCCATCTAATAGTTATTCTAAGTCTGGACCAACATTTCCAACCCAAGCATGGCTGACAACCCTCATAGGCTTATAAACGGATCTTACCAAAAAAAAGTAATAAAACGGTGGCAACTAAAATTTGAATAATACATACAATACTACAATTGTATACAATACCAACTTGTATACAACACCAATTTTTGTATTGTATTGTATTATTGTGTGACAAAGAAAATAAACATGGATACACACATATGTGGATTGCTAACAAATACTAGAAAAGACAAGAAAATAGAAAGCAACAAATGACAAAATTGAAGTAGTTTGGCTCCGCAAATAGGCTTTAAAGTAGAAAAATTTGTATATGCAGATTTGTACATAGACTGTGTTGCATGATTGGATCCTCTCCGATCCTGAAAAACAATTGACAGAGTTGTTCCAAACCTTGGAATACACAAATTATATTTAGCACCGTGTGGCTGGAAGAATGTATCAAAATGTTAAGTAACAAATGAGTTTCAACTAAAATTAAACACTACAACCTTCATAAATGTTAGGATTGCTCACAGGTCTGTTGTCTTATATATTTGTTTTTGCTAGGTGTCCCTAATAAACAAGCAACAGAGTATAAATATGAGGTAAAAGATACGCTATAGATATGTTTGATTTACACAAACTGAAGTCAGTAAGGCACCTGGCACAGAGGACCCAGTCTCTCTCTTCAAAGGGAAGCGATCATAGCCACAGCACACTGTTCCGGGATCCCGCTGGCAGGGCAGTCCTGATATTTGTGTGGAGATGGTGAAGCCAATTATTACCAGTATGCAGCTGCTGTGAATTCCACTTAATGTGCACCTTTCATCTCCAAAAGCCATCTCTTAGGGAAACAATACCCAGCCCTACCCATCCTTTTGAACTCACCAGGTGGGGGGCTGCAGTCCTGATATGAACTAAACAGGTGACTTGACAGGGGTGGGGGTGCAATTTTTTAATGCACTGTGTGGCTATCTTTCAATACATATACTAAAACCAATGTAAGCAGGTTTAAAGCATATGCACAAGGGCCAGACAGGTTGTATGGCTGGCTTCTTTTACATTTTAATAGAAAGGCTGGAAGAGACAGATAAAGCCAATAATAGAAAATGGGAAAACTGTCTATGCTTCCACAACCAGAAACCAAAGGAGACATTTTCAGGCTATAATATCTGGACCTGCCCTTTGGAAGACAATCTCTTCAGACCCACATGGCTTCACACAACCCTACTAAAAAACTGAGATTTTAAAGATAAAGATATTAAAAGACCACAAGATAAACAGTTATGATATGTTCACATTTATTGTGCAGTGACCTTTATATACATACATTTTATACACCTAATTTACATAGACAGAAATAAATTAATCTGCTAATGTTCTTTAACTCATCTGGCTTTAGTTTTGCCGCTGACTGGACACAGCAAACGTTCGAGGAAGAAAAGCAAAATAGTTCCAAGTGACACATGAGTGACAAGGCAGTACTACGCGTTAATGTAGTCTAATTTTCATTAGTGTTATATCTTACACATACAAAGAAGCAGTTGGTAAGAGTTTTAATGTTTGATAACTTCTTAAAATGTTAAAAACATCTATAGGAATCTATGAACGAAAGTTTGAGAAAGGCCAGTCATCACAAAGCACTGCTTTGCTTTCAAAATCGGGTGACAAGGTCGTTCAATAAGGTCAGACAACAGAACAGACTCCATGACAGCTTTACAGTTGGACAGTCTGTTTAAAAAACGTGTCACCCTTCTCTATACTCACATGGGATTCATTCCCAATCCATGTTTTTAAACATGGATTACATATTTTGTTGCTATACATTTTACAAGCACCAAACTTCTTTAGCATTCTTTTGAGGACACTTCTGATTTCTGCTTTTTGCAATATAGAAAACAATATCAAGTATACATTTTTTGGTAAAACAAAACAAATAGAAAGTTAAAAGTTGTGAACAATTCAATGTTGACAGCAGGTAAAGGAGACTTAATTAAAGTTATTTATCATTTAAAACCACTTTATTTTAGACCAGAGACGGATCATTATGCACCAGTTAGACTCAACATTTAACACAAAGCCTCACTTTTTTTATACCAGCATGATATAGAGGGCATAATGTTATCCATTAAGGAATAATTATTTCATTGATGTATTTTTTTTAAATTTAAATACAAAGTTCTATTTGTTCTGCAATACATTATCAATATATCGCTTTTCACAATATTTTGTTGTAAGTTAATGTGAAACCCTTGGTCAAAAATAATGTTTGTAAGATGACATATTCGGATGTGGTTTGGTCTTTATTTGTTGACTTATTTTTATACCTATGTAGCTGAGTCAATTAGCCTGAGGATACCTAGTAAGTAGCTACCAATGTCTCAGACGACGTGGCCAAACAAATGCCCTGCAGAGGTTAAAATTACCAAAGGATCTTACAAACTGCATCTTTAATATTAGAGATGACTATTACTATTGTGCTACATACAGTATTGATCACTGACAGAAAGATAAAAGATAAAATACAACTTGGCTAATTAGTGTGTTCTTTATAAAAAAGTAAATCGAACGAGCTAATGTGAAAATCAACAGTGTACATCGTAGTGTGTGTTAACAATACAAAATACATTAACTTGAGCGGCTGGAGCCCACACATGTCAAAAATGTGGGCAAGGAAAAAATAAAAATGTAAACCACAGGAGAAATCATCTCTAGGTTTCCCATATACACAAACTGTAAATACAAACATTAACCTGCTCTCATCTTTTCAGTCTGAAGGAACTGACAGGAAATCTAACACTCTACTGCTAGCGTATGATACACTGACACTAACTAGAGTGACATGCCTATGAAACACGAAACAACACATCAACTCCAGCCTCCTCTTACCATATAGAAACACAGAGAAGGAATTTACAGGATACATTGATGGGTCTTAAGCACTAAACTGCTGCAAGCAGCAAGAACTCTAAGCTATCAAAACATGCAGCTTGTGGCAAGTTTCTACAGTACTATTCAGTAGTTGTTGTAGTTGGTAAATGGCTGTGTGAAAACCCAGAGTTTCTATTTTTTATTACTATATTTTCTATGACAAGATAATGATTTTCAACATGGCTCTGTTGTTCCATTAGCCTCACACGCAATCTGGCCAGACGCTCTCATTGAAAGGTGAACAAATAATCACATGGCAGCCATCTTATCACCACACCACACAGGAACATCTGATTATTGCACACTAGCACTGAACTTGCAAACGTTCATGCAGGATGTATGAGAAACACACTACACTCAAATCAGTGGTTGCTCACTATGTGACAGATGACCATACAGTTCTTTGGAAGACTAAAATACATTGTTTAAGGATCGGAGACATATAACTACGTTGCACACTACTGAGACGCCTACACTTGTATAAGAACCTACGGTGGCAGAGGGAGAAGTGCAATGATGTTTTAGGTAATTAATATTAGGATCCCTAACCCAACTGACAACGATTGCCTTACAGTACTTTCTTTAAAAGTAGAAAAAGAGGAGCGTTCGAGATGACAATTGCAGCAAGAGGGAAAAGAGGAACGAGACTATTTCTGTGAGAGAATTTAGCAACCTCTTGTTCAAGCAAATTCTAGCGTCTGCTTGTAAAATATATTACATCCATATCTAACATTCATAGCATTGTTTCTGTTAAAACACAAAAATAGTTAAGACTCACAGAAAGAATCCCAGCAAAGAAAAAAAATTGATGCTAGGGGTTCATCTGTTTGGAGATGGGAGTGTGAAATTGTTGTATAAAGTAACAGCCAATGACATAAATGCAATCTTTTCAGACACAAATTTTCCTCACAAACTATTCCACACATTAGACTAGTGACAAGTGAAACGGTCATAAGGCGAAACTGTGGTAGAAGGATGAGAGGAGGAGAAGTGAGATTTAGAAGGTGGTGTGGTGATGGACCTTGTGTTTAATGGACTGTGGATCATCTTCACTCCAACTCAAGGGGATTGAGAGCCAGACCTGTAGCTCTTAAAGCTGCCCAGCAGACTTTGCACCCCCTTCTTGACCCGTCGAGCCACAGAGTCAGCGGGAGGAGTAGGGAGGCAAGAGGCTAGGCTGGGCGGACGTGCATCCAAACATTTCTGGTAGCGAAGCTATAATAAGAAAACACACACAGCATAAATTATGTATTACAGACAGTAGACAAAACTCAAAGACTGGCTTGTGCATGTAAACAACATTTGCGCCAAATAGATTCCCAACTTTGGGACCCAATAAAGTGAAGTTTTAAAAAAACAATTAAAACACAAATAACGCATTTCTCAAGTGTCTTCCAATGAATTATTTATGTATCCAATATGGTTTTCCTCTCTTGCATGTGTTAAAGACTCACCATGCAAGCAGCCTGTACAGCCTCGCTCAGACTGGCAGCATTGGGTTCACACCAAAACATGTGACAGGTGAAATCTCGGGGACCCTCCGCCATGATATAAGCAAAGGTGTGGACGTCCTTTCCCACACCCATGAAAGACAGGAAGCGCACCCTGCACTCTGACAGCACCTCCTCGTTCTGGGGTTAGACATAGAAAATGACAAAATTATGTAATTTAAATACTTTGCTATATAAAGCCACAACATGATATGTTATTTAAATCTTCTTCAACTGGTGCATGCTGAAAGTAACCCATTAAAATTTTACACTTAAACATATTGCCAACATCCCTGTAAAGGCATATCCTGATGAAACTTTAGCCCCTTAATTAAAATCACCACATCACCCTCTCTGAGTCCATGCCATCACTTTGATGTTTACCTGCTTTGAAAGTATTGTGAGGGTGGCTGGTGCAACATTCACAGAGACGGGAGTCCAATCACTTTTATCTTTACTATTCACCGCTACCTCGAGCGCATCATTAATAATGTCCATACCTGAGAAATGCGTACAAGAGCATACAATACATTACATTAACTTAACACAGAAAAGCATAGTCATGATCAGGACACAGAAAGTATAGTTAACATTTCAAGGCACAAACAGCTAAAGCGTTTAACCAATTGTATATTTGATGGTGTTTTCTTTCTTCTTCTTTCTTTCTTACCAACTGGCTTAGCCACAGCTTCACAACCAAGGTAATAAACATGGAAGTGCTGGAAGTGTTCATTTTTCGGAGCAGGAAATTCTGTTAAGAAAAGAGGAAACACTAAGTGATCTGTTTCCACACTTTGAATGGTGAGAATATTCAAATTGTGTAAGGCTCTGAAGTTACTTTTCTTTACCTTCAACGGGGATGACCACAGGGTTACTCGGGTCAGAGCTAAGTCTGCTCAACCCTGGCTTGGTTGCCTTTCTCTCCATCATTATCTAAGTCAAATTACAGGGAGGAAATATGTCAAAAACACAAAGTAAGAAATCCATAGCAGATCATGAACAAAGAAATTGCATTGAATTCACAATGAATAAAAGTTAAATCCAATTAGGGCTGACCTTTGAACACATCTCATGTAAGCTGGTGGCTATGTTCTTGGCAGGTGAGTCACAGCGGAAAACATGACACTTCAGAACTTGGGTCAAATTGTCTCGAGCCACATAAGCAAAATCCCTACAGGTGAAATCAAACGGAAAAGGTCACATTTACATACTGAATCATTAATATAATAATGTGTGAACCAGTTTGAACAAATATATGCACTTAAAGCAAGCACACACACACAAGCTATTGCACGTAACAAGATCACAAAACAATTTCATTAAACTTTTAAGCTAGTAAACACTGATGTATACCTTTCCCTGCTCATGATGGAAAATGCAGCGTGAAAGAAGAAAAAAACACGATTGTCAGACTATAGTTAGACAGTGCAGGCAGAAACAGTCAGGATTATCTTAGTTTGCAATGTTCTTAGCAATCCAGCAGAGGGTAGCAGCGTGCAATAAAAAAGTACACATAAGAGTACATTGGGCCCACCATTTACATTTACATTTATTCATTTAGCTGACGCTTTTACCCAAAGCGACTTACAATTGGTATACATGTCAGAGGTCGCA
>JAPMOB010203829.1:0-15733 GCA_029875015.1 Lepomis gibbosus
GCAGCACCTAATGTTTTGCATTCACCAGATACATAAGTGGGCTAAAAGGAAACCACAGGACTTGTTATTGGTCTGCCAGAGCTATTCTTTTTACCTTATGCTTCTATTGCACATTTTCGTTTGATGATATTGAAACAACATAGAGCAGTGTGAAAAGGGGCGAGTGGTTTCCTTTTCAGCAATGTGTGTTTTGGTGATCAAGCGCAGCCATTTGTCATTGAAGCTGTAAACCTTCTGGCCACAGATATCCACAGTTTCTATCACAGAGAGAATGCTACAAAATCTAAAATAATTTCTTTGCAAATGAATCTACAACATTCCCTGATACTGGACACATTGATATTTCTATAGTGTTGTGACACTGCTATTCTCAATCTTTAAAGAAGCAGGTATGTCTCATATATCTGTATCTATATATGTGTAAAAGAGTCATGAAACTTACAGAACAATCAACTCCCACACATTTGATCCAGACTGGATTATGTAAAAAGGGAGTTTCTTCCTGTCCTGTGTCTGACACATTATGTAACCTTTGTTTTCTTAGGAGTGTGTTAATTAAAATGACTTTGAAGTTGAATCAGCACTCAGTTGCTAAATGGACCAGCCAATTGACAACACAGTGAATGACATTACGGTCAATTCTGTCGAATGAAAATTTGAGGATATGATAAGAAATAAGAAGAAGCAAACTTAAGCAACTTTGTACTTTCCTTTTTTACATGAACCAGTGAAAATGAACAGTCTTGTTTTCACGTTCCAGCCTGTCGAGTGATGTACTCATGTTGGATAGCACCTTGACTTTGTCTCGCATCACAATCAGACAGTCTCACAAGCACACTTAAAATCACAATGCTTTAATGTCCCCTTAATGTCCCTCAATTGAGTGATGGCTTGTTTCCCTCCAAAGCACCCGCATCAGATCATAAAAGATGCAGAACAAGTTTCACACACATAGAGACACCACAAACACACACTCCTGACAACAGGAAATCTAAAGACACAAAGGCAAGCGGGCTGTTTGCAGGGGGTGGGGCTGCACAACATATGTCACCAAAACCACAGCTTGTCTGAGGGAGCTGGTGAGGTCATGAATGAGCCTTTCACCACAGAGGCATCGTCACTGGTGATGTTTTCTTTTTAGAGACAAACATTTGCATTGCTGTCAGATAAGAAGCAGATGTCAGTTCACATAATACATTTTGTCACCTGTCAGAGTCCATGTATTTAAAGTGAAAGTGTTAACAGTGTTTTAGGTTTTCCCCACCTAAACCTTAGCTTCATTAAATGCAAACAGTTGCTTTGTAGTGAAAGCCTTGGGGTATCATCATCATCACCTCTGTAGGAAGTTTTCTCTCCTTTTTCTCACACCCCGCAAAGGGTCATACAGCCAATGTTTTGGCTAATTTGCAACCCAAACATATTCCTTTCCCTTTCACAGCCGTCTGCGCCTCCACCTCCCCATTGGTGTGGGAGGCAGGGGACACAAGGCCGGTGGTTGACCAAGCCCTGAATGCTCTTTAGTTGTCACACTTTTCCCAAACGCCTTGCAGCTGCTCCTATTGTGGCTGCTGAGGGAGGGCTCCTTAGCTGATTCTTTAGGCCTCCTGCTGTTGCCTTAGTCTCAGATGGGTTCATAGAGAGGGAGTGTGGCCCAAACAATGGCCAACACCATGACATCATGCTTCTTATGTGGGCAAAATCTTTATGCAGATATATGACAGAATTCCTTTGCATGGAACAAAACAGGGAAGGATGTGCACAAAGGTATTTCTGACATGCCAGTAGGTCAGTTTTACTTCAGCTTGTTGTTCTTGTCCCGCTCCGTTTTGTCTTTTTAAGCACCAAAATTAACGTTACTTTGTTAAATACGTAAACATACATTTTTCAGAGGTGAAACGAAATAGTTGTTTTAAGCAAAACGGCTCAAGATTTCACTCTTCAATTCAAAACTTGAAATTTGTTTGTAGTCTTCTATAACACTCAATTAAAAATGTCTTAGTTTTCGAATGTTGGTCGGACAAAACAAGAAATGTGAATGTCCACTTGGTCATTGCCATTTTTTCCTTTTACTAACTTCTGACATCTTATGCACCAAATGTTTAATCAAGAAAATAGTTCACAAATGAATTGATTATAAAAACAATGGTAAGTTCAAGCCCTTTTTGTATTGCTGGCTACATACACAAACACACATTTTATCTAAAAGGATAGAATTGTAATTCAAATTTGGGAGACAATAAGCTCATGAATTTGCTTTGTATTGTTTTAAATTGGTATGTTTACAACCTAAAATTGTCTCTTCAAATAGAAAGACATCTGTATAATTTACCTCAGATTACTGGGCATTATTCGTAAATTAATTAACATAAGATATGACATTTAATATAAAACTAAGATCAGTGTAGTCTAAAATCATGATTCATTTTAAGTTATTGTGCATTATTAGCAGTGAATAAATCTGTCTTGTGTCACTTATAAGATGAAAGAAACGAGAAAATGTCCAATGGACTATAAAATTCAATTGAGATTTATTAAACAGTATAAAAAAGCAACATTTAAACAAACATATGCAAAAATAGATATGATAAAGAAATATATTACTTTAGTTCAATAAATAGGCAAGAATGCAGTCACTGCGGACTACGCGTCCCCATTTGAGTTTTGGGGTGCCGTTTGTCTCAGAGCTGCAGTACACAGTACAGAAACATGAGGTATTTAATGGTCCATTTCCCCAATGTGTCAGGATCGTCAAGGTTTCATGGTGTCTTGTAAGGCAGGTATTTTTGCATTTGAATTGGCAACCCATTCAACTCACATACTGAACATGAAGATTTCTGCCACATTTACAACTGAAAAAAGAGGGATACATTCATTGTTCGTCAAATAAAGGAGTAACTTCCATGCCATGTTGGGGCATAGATTTACATTGCTTTCTTTTACCAGTACAGAAAGCAAAATGGACTTTTGAGAGGGTAAGTTAAAATTCCTGAGACAACTCTTAGCCCTCTCAATTTTGTTTGCTTACTTAAACATGATTATCAAAAGCAGTTGCCTTCATGAGAAAAAAAAAAAAAAAAGAAAATCAGTCTTTTGAATAAAGAATATTCAGATATTTATAACTTTCGCTACAGGAATAATCTCAACTAACTTAACAGCCAGTAAAGTCTGGACGAGTTTCACATTTAGGAGGTTAAACACGAATATTGCTTCATGATAGTTTCCAAGGCCAACTTACAAGAGGTATGGCCAACAGATCACAATTGAACTGACCCCCCAAACATTCTGTCCAGTGATACCAGTATCACCATGAAATGATTCATAACCAGGACAGTGTTTTGAGCAGTGCTCTTTGCAGAGTCATGTGTGAGTTGCAGTTTAAGTCCAAAATAAGTCTGTGCTCCCCACACCTTTCTCAGCAGCTGGGAGAAGTGGTGATGGGACTGTGGAGGAATGAGAGCTGACCAGCTGAGGTGTGTACAGGGATGGAGACTGGGAAATTGAAGACGGTGCTGCTGTTGCCGATGGCCGGGCTGGCGGCCTCCGAGGAGCAGGTAGACGAGGCAAGGACCTGGGACTCAAACTGGAGGAGCTGACCCATGAAGCTGAAGTTGGGGGAGATAATGCTGCGGCGCTGCTTGACAAACTCAAAGGCCTCGTCCAGCTTCACGCGGTTGGTCCGCATGAGGTAGGCAAGGCATATGGTGGCGGAGCGGGAAATGCCTGCTTGACAGTGCACAAACACACGGCCTCCTTTATTCCTCACAGAGTCTGGGGGGAGAAGAGAAGAAAAAGGCAACATTAGTTCACTGTAAACCTTAATCAGGTGTTGAAATGCATTACAAAGAATTGAGGTTAAAGCTCTGTCACAGGAAGGCAAAACCACAAAAGTCATTGCAACACTTTCAGTTGCTATTTAAATTCAACAGTGCTCATTAAGACACAGGAACACAGTTAATAGGGGTGCGGGGTGTGAGCTTGTGGGGGTTATTCCCAAAGGAGGCAGTCTGAATAGACAAAAGAGGGGAACAGACCCCTGCTGGGGTATTGATCTGGGAGGAAGGCCGACAGTGAGTGAGGAGAGATTGCCTTTTGTTTAGCCGGAACAAAGAGTGGCTTGAAGGGAGCTATTCAATCCCAGTCAGCCTACCCACTACAGAGCTAGTTTGGGACTGCTGCCTCGTAATTCATTAAAAGGGGGCATCCCTTTTTCTACGCCTGAGAGGTGGTGATGTAACCACTATTGTGGTGGAGTGGGGAGCCTGTGCCGAGCCAGCTGGTCGGTTTTGGAGGGAACTTTTTAAAATTTAAATCCTGGAGTCAAACAGTGAAGTGGAGGAAGAGGGGGGTTGGGTGTTTGTGTTGATTGCCATCAACAGACTCAGGGGGTAACAGCTGTGATAGGCGCTTACATTTGGCAGTTGGGGGTATGTGAAGGGAGTAAAAATGGCGGGTGCACTTACCAATAAACTCGATTGCCTCGTTGAACCAGGAGCTGATATCAGCTTTGTGGTTGTCCTCAACTGGGATGCTTTTGTAGAGGAAAGAGTCCTCGAAGTGGTTGGGGCAGTTGGCAGATACGTTGATGAGAGCGGTGATCCCCAGCATGTCCAGCATGTCTTTTCTTGAAGCGTGGTAAGCACTGCCAAGGTACAGGAAAGGCAAGATCTCCACAGGACCACCCTGAACAGACGAAAATAAACAAAACAAACCGGTTCAGTTATACAACAAGACAGTAAAACAGGAAGTGCGAAACAAACAGTGTATGTGGTGTGCTTAATGTGATTACACACAAAATAAAAAGATACACACCTGATCGTAGAGAGGAGTATTGCACGGACTACAGCTTGGGTCAGCGCTCCCAGGGCAGCTGGAGCTCAGAGGCAAACTAAGCCCTTGTGGAGGGGAGGGTTTGGTACACAACCCTGGATACTCTGTTGAAAACGCGTCAAAACCGCCTGAAAAAGAAATAGGAAAAGACTAGGTCAGATCACAGCACAGAGACGCATCCAAGATTAAACAAGGGTCTCCAAAAAGGTGACAGCTGTTCATGGAGCTATTCTGGAGCACTGTTTACTCCAGCACCAGCTGGTATGGTGACAGCTGTAATCCGCATTTGTTGCCCGGTTGTTAGTTTTGTTACAGTGAAACAATTGTGCGAGTCTCTTAGTTCTAAACAATAAAACCCTTTTTTTCGTTTCCTTACCTTTGAGAATAAAAACTCTGGCTCCGCAGGGGTCGCGGCACAGGGCCGTAACAGCAAGCATCAGTGTCCCGTCTTTCTTCGCGTGGCTTAGGTCCAAACTGCGGTCGTCAAGCAGCACCACGGACTCGTACTCCCCTGACAGGAGCCGGTTCCTGGTGTCCTCGTTAGGGACGATGTGCTCAAGTCCTAGACCGCCTCTGGCTCTCCTGCGCACTATGGTGCTGAAGCGCACGTTGGTGGAGCCCGATATGTGGGACGAGTTGAAGGACAGGAAGGACCGGCAGTCCAGCAGCAGGCAGACCGGGACGTCGCCCTCCAACAAACCACGGAGAGACGCACAGTCGATGGTGGGAACCTCCATTATGACCATAGTAGGACGGCGGGATTGAAAAACTAAATCCAAATACATAAATCTTGTAACGTTACGGCAGGAAAACAGAAGTTTAGTTGTGCTGGAGAGAAAAAAGGCTGTCTCAATGTAATCTTTGAAGCGGCGAGTCCTTTGTTCCGGTTAGCTTGTTTATAGAAAAAAAAAATTAAAACACACGCACACAAACAAGAAAAAATGTTTCAAGACTTTAGTTTCAAAGCTTCTTTTCCTCTTCTCCGTTGTATCCGGTAGTTGTAGTTCTTCTTTAAAAGTTTAATATTTTTAAGTTCACAACGAGTACGTCTTCTGTCTGTCCCCGCTACGAAACGCACTTATATACGACCTTCTCGTGAATGAGGGCAATGACGTCAGGAGACCGCCCCTCTTGGCTTCCTGCCAGCACCGCAGACGTCACTCCCCTCCCCCCTCCGTACCCAGAGTGCAGCAGGACCACGGGGCTCGCGCACATGCTGGACATTTCTGTACAGGCGTACCGCACGTACGCGGGCACGCGGTGTCAATAAGTTTTAGACAGGGGTCTACTCCTGCTGTTACGCTTTACTATCATGTGTTGATAATGAATCTGATGTTTCCTCATTTCAACTTCTGCATGTCAGCAAATAAGGAATCTGCCTAAATTTTCCATGATGTTACTTTTCAATTAGATTTCTATTTTGCCTCTTCACCTGAGAGTTGACAAATAACAAGATAATAAGTAAATATCTCTAAGGGGGGGCCATAAACTTTTATTCTTTGTTTTTATTAGTCAGAGGTACATAGTGTGCAATGCCCCGAGAGCAAAGGCAAACCATAAAAGTTAATCACTGTATAGAAATCTGATGTCCAGTAAATTTCCACATGCTGAGCAACAAAACACTGGTCTACCAGGAAGACATCATGGAGAGCCCTTGATTTGTGTGTTGTTTCATTTGTGGCCTAATTGAAACAGATGGATGAGGTGTTTTTCTTCCCGCAAAATTAGAATAGCCTATATTTTAAAAAGCAAACACGATTACAGTCACTCTGGGAAACCCTTTTCGTTTGTTGGTTTGCTGACTCAGAACAACACGGCTGTCTCATAATAAAGGGAAGAGGTGGATCATGATTGAAGGGCAACAGGCTACAAGAGGGCGTGTTGAAACTGCAGTGACACGGCGGGATTGTTTTGTTGTTTACTGAGCAGACTTAAAACCAGGTAGGGCCCAGTGTTCTGACACATCCTTCATTCAAAATCTCATTTGACCTTCAGCTCAACTATGCAACTCATTAGTCACATTTTGAAGACCATATC
The DNA here is from genome assembly GCA_029875015.1 of Lepomis gibbosus. Lineage (NCBI taxonomy): Eukaryota > Metazoa > Chordata > Actinopteri > Centrarchiformes > Centrarchidae > Lepomis > Lepomis gibbosus. The sequence goes on from JAPMOB010203829.1 coordinate 6,865, forward strand.
TTGTTGCCCTGAACATCTTACTTAATAATTATAAAGCCTTTGTAACTAAAATGTCATGCTGCATGTGCTATGAGTTTTACATTGTTTCAAAAGATCAAGCTGACATGACACTCTGTAGGCCATGACGTCATTCTCACCTTACTGTAACCTGAACTGCAGTGAGGACTTTCAACCCGGTTAATCCACATCCATACTGTTTTGAACCCTGTGTTTTACTTCATGCATGAGGAAGATAGACGTGAGACTGTGACTGAGGAAGAGCAGTGGGGGAGGGGGAGGGTAAGGGAGAGAAATTTCACCAATCACAACAGTGTGTAAAAACTCTCCAGCCGGGTTTAACCTCACACGCCTGTGAGATGAGTCAACTGTGAAGCACATGCCACAGAGCAGGAATGTTACACACTAGACAAGGGGCTTTGAAAACAGTCTGTACCTAAACATTTTGTCCTCACTGTAAATGCGTCTTCCGTCCAGTCATGAAGTGAAAGTCATCAGGTGAAATTGGACACCTGATGAAGGAGTGAACAAAGACAGCTAGTACAGAGGAGGCAAGGTGAGGAGGCTGTAGGCTATATTTCCCTGAAGTAGAAAATGTTCGCTCCAACACCCCATTCCCCCTCAAAAGTGGTCCCTATTTTGATTTATTCACAGCACCTGCCACTGTGAAAATGGTACTTTTCCAAAATGTTCTGCAAAATATTACAAAAAGTTCAACTGGCTAAACCCATGTATGATATTTTCTATGTAGCTGTTTGGCTGTGATAACCAGCAAATAGTGTGAAACCAAAACGTGCAACAAAGAAAAAAACACTGAGTATAGGTCTGAAAATAGAGAATGAGTTGTCGCTCTGTTTTGGATTCCCATACTTATGGCCCGTAACCAACAGTAGTTCTCATCCAGAAAGGGAAGTGAAACAGAAGTTGACAGAGAGGCATTTCCTGTGGTCCGAACTTGCTGTCATCCCTGCCTATTTACTGTCACTGTCACTACGAGCAACAGCTGAGCCATCAGTGGGAAAACACAGGGCCTATCCTAACTTCTAGTGTCTGAAAAACAGACACTTATTTCAGCCAAAAACATTTCGTTTCATATGGGGAAACAAAACAAAACCAAAAAAACATTTGTTGCCATGGGAAAAACCTTAACTAATGGAGTTCGTGGATTTTCTTATAATGATACATTTTTTAACCACATCAAAGCATTACGTATAGCTCTCTTTTTCTGGTGTGTGCTCAGTAAAAATCCCTTTTATTTATGAACATTAAGCTTGATGAACTCAGAGGCTACACAGAGCTTGAAAATTAACTTACCTACTTTTTTGCACGTAAAAAGTAGCCTACTGCAATAATGGCGATAAATTATTTGCAGGCTTTTGTAACAATGTTTTATCATGTCAGCCCAACAGTGTAGTTGATGTGTTTGGGGCCAGCAGAGGAATTAGAGATCGCCACAGGAATTTAATTCAAATTTGTGTTTAGGTAGTTTTTTCATAAAGGCAACATGGCCTGCTGTTTTAGGCCACATAGTGGCAAGAGAAACACTCAGTTAACCACTCCCTGAAAGTTGACGTATGTGGGCTAAATTAACAAGATGGGGTGGTGATGGGGCAATAGATAAGACACATCCCTTTGGTGTGAGAGACCCAGGTTCAATCTCCCACTGTGACCCATCCACCATTGTGTCCCTGAGCAAGATACTTAACCCCTCATTGCTCCAGAGGTGTGCGACCTCTGACATGTATAGCTACTGTAAGTCACTTTGGATAAAAGTGTCAGCTAAAAGTAGGATGTCATTTTGTAGTAGGCTATTTTTGGATGCCTTCTTGACATCTCATCAAGGACAACAGATGGATTTTGCATGCATTTTTTTATGTAGGCCTAGATAAATAAATAAATAAATACACGTAAAAGCTTTTTCTTAAAAGGCTACTCTTTATATAGGGCCTACCCTATAGCCTACATGTAAGCTATTCATTTCCCGGGACTGCAGATGGAAAATAACTAGCTAAATCTGGTGCCAAGAATTGCCTCTCTTTGTATGATATTAATGTTTTGTGTAGCCTTCATGGACAAATGAATGTAATAAATCTTGCACAAGATTTGCCACAAAATATTTATAAACTCTTAATTTGTGAAAACGTTATATTTTGTGTAATTCAAGTCATTTGCTAGGCCAAAAACAAGACAATACATAGTTTTTGTCGATAAAATGATACAATATTATTGGAATTTTATTGGAATTACTAATAATTATCCCCAACAATTTTTTAACGATATTATAAATGTTTAAATGTACAAAACATAACAGTGACCCACGTCTCCCGGCGGAAGAAGAATCAGAGCGAACAGGAAGTAGCTCTCAGCCAATCGGCTTTTGCAAAGCGTCCTAAGCTGACGTCAGCCCGGTAACGATGAACAACCGGTAGCGTTGAAGCGAGTCGTATGGTTGCCCGTTGTTTGTAGCTTTTGTCCGCTAACCCCGCTGTCAAACGTGCAAACATCATGGCTTTCGATGTCAGGAGGTGAGTACGGGGCTTTCTTCGGTTTTTGTGTCAGACGTGAAGGGACGGCGGCGGTGTTTTGCAGTCTGTGAGCTCTGCATGAATTAACGGTTGGCAAAGCATCGCCTGCTAATGGGCGAGTCTTAAGTTATAACTGTAGTGTTTCACATTAGGCATGAATGGGCCACATTGTCGCAGGGGGTGTAGAGTTTTTTGTTGAGTCGGCGGAGTGATGCTCAGGTATGCTCAGGAGTTTGTGTGGGTTCCTGCCTGCGCATGTGCAGATGTCCTCATCCATCCTTATGTTTTCAAGACGTGAAGCTCATTACAGTAACCTCAGGGCATACTAACAGTTTACAGTGAACACGGTATGTCATAGCGGTGTGAAATGGTTTACTAAACGTGATGGCCTGATTTAATTGTATTTACATATCAAAGCTTCATCATTCTCCCAATACACAAAACTGGGTAAAACATTTAGACTCATTATTCATCAATACACATTCAAGAACAGGCAACGAAATGTCAGAAATATATCTTATCACAGGCATTGCAGAGATTCAGTTAATCTAATGCCTGGGCAACAGGCACAGAGCTAATAGTCACACCTACAGGGCTGTGGAAACTGTCAATAGAGCACACCCTAATCAAAGTAAAGGACAGGATGTTTGCACTCATCATATACTGACTGTTCTGTGAAACTCTTGTGATTACAACCACATATGCAATCCTTAACTACGTTGAACGTATTCATTTTGTTAAAATAAAAAGATATAAAATAGCGGGGCTGCCTGCAACTAACAATTCTTTTCATGATCAGTTAATCACTTAACCAACTATTTTTATTCAGTCATTTAGTCTGTGTGGCAAAAAGTAGAGAAAAATTGCCCATCACAACTTCCCAGAACCCGAGGGGACGTGTACAATTGTCTTGTTCTGTTTGACTATACATACATATATGATGTGACAAAGAAATGCAGCAAATACTCTTATTTTTAAAGGCTCAAACAAGATAGTGTTTGGTATTCCTGATTATTGTTTAAAAGGGACTAATGATTAATCATTTATCAAAATAGCTGCTGTGTCACGGGGTAGAGCAGTTGTCCACTAATCAGAAGGTCGGTGGTTTGATCCCTGGCTGCCCCAGTCTGCATGTCGTAGTATCTTTGGGCAAGATACTGTACCCCAAATTGTACCATCAGTGTATGAATGTTTATTTCCGTTCTGATGAGCAGTTGAACCTCTGCCTGCAGTGTATGAATGGCGGTCCAGTGGAGTTTTCATGTTCTCCCCGTGTCCAGGTGAATTTCCTCTGGGTACTCCGATTTCCCCGATCATCAAAAACATGTTACGTTCCTTAGTCAGTGCCATGGACCAGACACTGATATAGATCTGGAGTTGGTCCCCGGGGATGAGGGATGGGTTAAATGCAGAGAATGAATTTTGCAACATGTGTGTATGTGACAATAAATTGCCTTTCTTTGTGTGAATGGGCGAATGTGATGCAGTTTAAAAGTGCTTGAGTGGTTGGAAGACAAGCAAGGCACCAGAAAAGTACAAAACATTTACCATATTTTACTGTTGGTTGAGAAATCATGTTAACTTAGAGATATATCCTACACAAAGTTAAGATGGAGGTAAAAACTAAAACAACGAGATGTGTAAATAAATTTTTTTTTCATCAGGGAACAGCACAGGATTTCCATCCTTTGTAATAATTAGTGTTGATTTGGACCATAATCTAATGTGTGAAGTGTGGTGAGCGTTCTGGCGCTAAATGGCTGCCGTGCATCACCATGGTGGGTGAGTCCCCTCACTTCACTGTGAAGCGCTTTGAGTTTCCATGATAAAGTGCTATATAAATGTAATGCATTTTAATCTGGTCACAATATTGAATTTACGAGACCTGATCAGAGCAGCGCTGAAAAAATAGTTGATTAATTGATTGATTGATTGATTGATTGATTAATTGATTGACTAATCTGTTTATCATTTCAGTCATTTATAGAGCAAGAACTCCCAAGACACTCTTCTTCCAGTTTCTCCGATGTGAGGATTTGCTGCTTTTCTCTGACTTATATAATTGTAAATTTAAAATGTTTGGGTGTTGGTCTGTTGTTTGGACCAAACAAGCTATTGGTAGTCACCTTGGTGACTGATGATGAAAATGATCATCATTTGCAGCCCTGGATAACTTATGACCTGTCTGTCAAACACTTGCTCTTGTCTTTCCTATAGACCACAGCCGCGTTGTAATGACAGAATTAACCAACATATAGAGGATGTGGGGCAACACTTAGTGCGCACTACAACAGTCGATGTTTGAGGGTTGTGTGAGAGCGGGTGTGTTTGGGTGTGGGGTTATCAAGTGGTCAAATCCTGCTCAGAGTCTTCACTTACTTGTTGCCCTAATTATACAAAACCTGTGTTGCAACAGCTGGAAATAGCTTGACTGACCAACTAGGCCTAACTAGTTGTTACGAAGGTTTCGCCCACTCAGAATTTCTGAGCGGTTAGTCAATAGTGTGAAGTGTGTGTAACAGCATAGATTACCGTAGGTTACAGCATGTGCTAGGGAAAAGGTCAGTTTGTTGAATGTTAAAGGATCAGGGCTGTGGACATCCTGTTAAAACCCTAAAACCAACATTGAGTTAATACATCTCTGATTACTCTCTGGTACCCGTCTGTGGCATTCAGCCCTGAGCTCATTGGTTCCCAGTGAAGATGAAAATCTTTAAAAACGCCTCGCAAATATATCATTTTCATTTTTAAAAAAAGCTCAGTTATTTCCTAAAAGAACTGCAGGCAATATAGTTTTAAAGCAAACATTAGTCAAATGGGCTGATAATGTATTTGTTGGGGGACTATTTTCAGCTGCAGATTAATACACATTTTGCGTTCTAGGGAGTTTTTGTGGTTGCTGAATAGTGTACAGGCTTTGGATACTTGTTGCTGCTTGTCAGTCAGATCATTTCATTGTTGGTGATTGACTTTTCATGGAATTTGAAAATAGAAATACAGAGCTTGCCTTATCCTTTAAAATGTACTTAAATGTCTGTCAAGACAACATAGAAAAGCTGTTTGTAAGCATTTACTCTGTCTCAAGGGACGGGTTGATGATTAAAATTATTACCACTTTTTCTTACTATTGATTACTTCTGTTTTATATCAGTTTGCATCAAAACTAGGGCTGCAGCTGCCGATGATTTTAGTTATTATGTATTCTATATATTATTTCATCAATTCATCGTGTAAGAAGTACTTTTGTCTGTGTGAAACAGTGCGCTATTTAGTTATATGGATTAAATGAAGCATCGATCCAAAGAATTTGTGTCAATGCTTTTTAGTAATCAAATTAATTGATTTCATTGATGAATTGTTTCAGCCCTAGTCGAAACCAAAATTTGCAATGTGTCAAACAGGATTACTGCTTCCTCATCACTAAAGCAAACATCCATTTAAAGACCCGCCTATAATATCGTGTCAGTGTGTGGATATATACATGCCTTTTTTTTAATTGATACACAACCTGAAATGGCATTAACAGTTATGACAGATTGTGCAGAACAAAGGTCAGCTTCTAATAATTAGGATAACCTCATTCAGAATGACTTAACAGCCGCTCTTCAAAATGAACAACTGAATAACTGAAAGGCTTTTGTCCCCAATGTTAATTGACCTTGAGACTTTGTCATGTATTGACACACGTGAGCTAACCTGATGATGTAGTGTTTACTCCTGTGACCATTAGATCACGGTAGCTTAATCAGTAAGGATGCTCAGCGTCAATGCGTGCCATGTCTCTTTATCTTGACAGCGATGGATGACTGTTGGCTGTTACTTGATACTAGACGCACGCTTATAGAAACCTGTGTGAAGAAATACGCAGGCACATTGGTTGCCTACAGCTTTTGATGTGAGATGATCACATGTGAGAAGAAAAACACTAACCATCCGTTGTGTGGGTTTACTCAGCAATACGTAAAAGGAATGAACTACTGTCTTGCTATGACTCATTTGTGAGATATGGTTTATTTGGTAGGGGCCCTTCCTTGGCCCGGTGGTGTCAACAGAGAGACAGTACACCATGTCCTCACTTATCGCAAAACATCTCAGCCCTTTTACATAAGACTGAGCAGAGGGAAGTGACGGAGAGAGATGTATCGACTGCAATTCAGGAAATTACAAACATCAACGATGGACCGAGAAGCGCACTCTGATGAGTCAACAGTAATATTCATCAATACAAAGTGTTCTGGGCATAGAAAATGAAGTGAAACTGAAGAGAAACTTCTCACTCAACCTAAAAATAAGTGTACCTGAGTGCATCAAAGGTGCAACTGAAATATTTAACTATATTCTGTGCACTTTTGTATATTGTATTTGTATAATATTAAACAAGTAAATATAAAAAAATGCACATTTGAATCATGTATTACCATATTTTAAAGAAAGTATTACCATTCTTTAAAAAAAATACAAAAGAAGCTTTAATGTTTGTCAATGTCAACTCATGCATTTTAAACGATCTTGGATGATCCATTGAAAATGCTTCCGCACCATATACAAGTCCAATTTAACAAAAGTATATGGATGTCCGCCTATTGGTCATATATTCATATTTTTAACTAGTGCAGTATGAGTTGTGCTTCTCTATAATTTAAAAAATTAAGTCATATATTAGTTTATTCAGTGGGACTGAAGTGCACTGTGTTAAATCCACATACAGGTCAAAGAACTTATATGCTGAAGTTTAATTTATTTAATGATAATAATTTTATAATATATTTTTAAAACAAACGTAACATGTCAGAATTATCATACTTCAGTCTACTTTAAGCTCAAGTATTCGGGTGTCTCTCACGGTCCTTTGGTGGTAAGCCACAATCAGGTTATAATTCACTTTAACAAATGTGGTTGCTCATAATACAAAGGCCAATTCTTATTAGGTCTGCACTGGCCTCCTCTTTGTATTAGGAATTTCATACCTTTCAACCTACATTATGAATTTCTGTATTGGTTCACCTGTTTTTTTTATTTAATTTTCCACCTGACGTGTGGTGTAACTCACTGTTGACAGTAATGAAAGACTGGTAGGGCCGGTATCTGGTATTTTGAGATATTAGGTATCAGTCGATTCCTGCACTCATGAGGCCGATGCATCATCCTAAATGACAACAGATCTAATCTAAAACCTTTACTGGCTAGCGTTAAATACTGTATTGTTATACTGTGAGAATAAGAATGACCTCACTTCTTTTTTCTCCCTGAAACACCAGCTATGTTCTGAAATCTACAGCAATAATTTGATGTATAAAAACACATTACTGGCTAAGATAACCATATATAGTATATTGTAGTCTTCATGGAATAATGATATTATACCTGACTTTACTTTGTTTTGATATCAGCATTATAAATCAGCCTTCAGCAGACCTGCCCTTTAAATGTCGGCATCGGCCATTGAAAACCCCGTATTGATCAACCACTAGTTGACAGGGTGTGCAACTAGTGTAAGTGCACCTGGCCGGCCATCTTTGAAGTGCAATAAAGTGCTGGTGAGACAGTGATGTAATTCCATTCTGCCTGTAGAACGAGAACGATCGCCCCCTTCTTTATAATGCAAAAACAGCTTAGTCAGTGTGAGTCGTTTTAAAGCAGAATAATCAGTCTGTGAACAAGCGAGTACATGGCCGCTTTACCATGTGAATATGAATGGAGTAAATACTGTATCACATAAAAATGAAGATAGTGCTGTGATGCCATAATAGTAATTCTGTTTGCGTCTCTATCCCTTATCTTCAAGTCTAACTCAGGCCTCCGTGTCTCGTGTCCAGATATAATCCAGACTGTCTGCTGTGCATCCATCCGAGGCTATTTACAGCTCACATGCAGCATCAGATTCCGCCTCGCGTCTCCAGTGACCAGCTCACTGAGATTTTGTTTCCTCGCTCATATTCGAATTTAGCAGTTGGAAACTGTGACTGCTAAAAATATGCCTCTGTGATCCAAGTAGTGAGGGATTTCTGTACTGTTTATAACCTGGTCCCTGATTACAACTTCAAAACTGTGTTTCAAAGGCAAATCAACTGCATTTGTGATGAAGCTCAAGAATTTTAGAGCATGCTTAAGTATGTAAAAATGTTATTGGGATGATTTTAATGAATAAGTTTATTCAGATGGCTTGTTTTTATGTGAGGGAATATAACCAAGATCTGTTGCTATCAGCAGATAGGTAATATTCACACGTAATCAAAATCTATTTAAGTTCATTTTAATTTCAGCAGAATATCCATGTATATGTAACATTTAAAATGTAGTAAAAAGTTGTTTATATACTTCAGATACATGTTGTACTTCAGAAAAGT
>JAPMOB010203844.1:0-14179 GCA_029875015.1 Lepomis gibbosus
ATAAAAACTCAAAATAGTATTTTATGCCAAGTTAAATTATCACACCTCTCCACTTATAAGACTAAACAAAAAGATAAGCTCATAAACCGCTGTGTTTATTGCAAAGTTCAGACAATGTAACCACATGAAGTTTGACTGCTGCTCTTACTGTCACTCCTGAGTCGTCACATATGGACATATGGTCAAGACACGTTGGCATCAGTTTGAAACACACTGGGGAGCCCCTTAGTGTCATAGCTGAAACCCTGCAGCATTGTTTATGAACGCTACAGGGAGGTGTAGGATATTTAACACAAAAGTCAGAGTAAGGAGATGGACAGGTGGGCTGGTGTTCATTTCCCGTGTGAAACAAAAGGTTAACATTAAATGTTTCCAGAGTCCAGAAGTATTGAGAGACAGATTACTACATTGTTGGTTTTTAGACTTTTTATAGGATTTGTTGAGAATAAGAAAAATATAAAATGATGACAGCGTCTCATGAACTGCATCTTTTCTACAGCAGCCTCAGTCTGCTTTCATGTACATGCATGTGAGCAGGACGCGGTGATGGAATGCGAACAGGAAAAAAAATTATGTTTGCACTAATTTAAACACGTATTACCTGGACACGATTTGACTTTCCCCACTGCCCTTGAACTGGTTGTGTCTCATCTGAGCATCTTTGATTTAAATTTTATCGATCTGAGAGTTTCAGGATGAATTTAAGGAAAATTTGTATTAAAAAAAAATGATACATAAAAAATGATGCATAAGAGATTTTCTTCAAATTAAAGCAATGTAATCTAAAAGTACAAAAACACAAGACTAATTAGTTAAAATATAGAACCTCTCTTCTTCTTGCTTGTTTTGGTAACAGTGATATCTGAAAGAGATTCATCATCAAAAGGACTTTGCACATGTACCAGAAGTTATCTGGTTGATCATCATGATCATAATCATCAAAGCCTGAGAAGAAGCAGTCCCAGTGGTCTCAAATCTGACAAGCATCTTCACACAGAAAGCATCTGATAATTTCTGTCTGAACAGTGGCTTCACGGAGAGAGAACAGAGGGATGCTTGAGCCTCACTCACACTGACCTTCTGGACGGTGGAGGTGAGCTCCAAGCACAGCTGGATGATTCTGCTTTTGGTGGAGGTGAAGTTGTTGCCGCTGGTCAGAGGAGTCCTGGACAGAGAGATAGTTGGTATTGTTACAGCGGGGTACCGTGTAGTAAAACCAAGAACCTTGCTGGTACTGTCAAGAGTTTGTAGGGTTGGGACAAAATTGCCAGTTTCACAACGCTCCGAGGCTGCTGAATGTGTTCACCAATATTTAAACACACAGATGTGTAAAAGTAAAAAAACTGCAGAGCCTTCTCGGTCATGAAAAGGTCTTAACCTTATCTACAATACTGTCCTCACAAATGTTAAAAGATAGACTTAATCAGACTCTAATGATTTGGACTCGATTCAGATTCAATAAAATGCTATTGAATCAAGTGTGTGTGGGTGATCAGACACACGACAGATGTCAGGTGTGTTATGGGCGTCAGTGCATCAACTTGTCAGGTGTTTTTGTGTAACAGCTGCAGAGAGCTGGAATGTTCTTCAAGCTGAAACAAGCTGAGAAAAAAAACTAAAAGGAGTCAAACAGCAGACAGACGGACGCGCTGACAGACGCCGCGCACGTGAATACGGGCCAGCACTAATAATAAACTGTGTGAGAGACAGTGAGACCTAGAGAACCATAAACCTCTCACAGACGGATGTTCAGATCACACAAATCTGGTATTTTATATAGAAAGTCAACTCTCAGCGACAAAGTGAATAAGCACGTTTGAGAAGCTCACAAACTAATTTAACTCTTAAAGAAACAATACGTAGACTCGTGGGAGTTGGCAGTCTGCATTAGTGGGTGTCTTAAAAGGTTGTTAATTAAATCCACGAGTTCATATAACAGAAGATATGGTTGAGTGGCTGCCCAGTTATTGAGTTATGGATTAACACATTTACTAAAATTACATATTTGCGACAACCTACTAAAAACACATTTTAATATGATGTGTGTATGACAGAGTGTTTCCTTCCTATGTATATTATATGTATTGTATGTACTGAATGCGTCTGTGTTTACCTGTCCAGCTGGCCAAGCAGACTCTTGGCAGCGCCGATCAGCTCAACCACGGCGGTCAGGAATTCATTGGAGGGCTGATGGGAGATTTTGTTGTGGTAGGCCGGGTTCTTCCTTCGCTGCGTCACCGCGCTGCTCAGGCTGTGGTGAGCCGCTCTCATCTTCCCCACCAGAGTCTTCAGGTTGTCCGACTCCACGCCGTAGTTCTGCTCAAAATACAAAATAGACAGATATATCTTATGCAGGGGGGCCTCCAGGAATTTTGGGCAGTTCACTATTTGCCTCTCAAATGAACTGCCCTCCATGATGAGAATAATAAAGTCTGTATCTATAGATGTCATTAATGGCCATAATTCAATCTGAATTAATGTATCAAACTGGATTATTTTAACATAGTCTCTAACTTACATGGAGGCTGAGGTAAGCTGCTGTCCACCATCCAGTACAAACAGGAAGGTGTTTTTTATTTTATTTATTTCATAATGATCATTATGTGAGAAAATAATTTGTGTTTGAATTTCTGTCATAAAGAAATATTTCATTTTCTTTTCCTTTCTGGTAAAAAGAGCCAGAGAGACAGAGAAATCCTCCCTGGAATGATGCTAACTCATTAACACAGTGCTGCTCACCTTCTTCACTGGGACAGGGAGGCTACAGTTATGGGTAGACTGGGCTGCTGCTGACTCATCTGTTAGTCTGCTAAAAGGGGCGGGGACAATCATTTAATATGAATATCTTGCTAAACGTTCCCTGAACTGATTAAATGTTGATGAAATGCAGGCTGTACACTGGTCTGTAGTTAGCTAGCTTATTTCACTGTGGCCAACAGGTTAAAACCACTCTCAGACTGAAGGCTGCCCACCTTTCTTAGTGAAAAACTGGGATACACAGTAGCATCCTCTCCTTTGTCTTTCCTCTCCTCTCTTTTCTCTCTTTCCTTTTTTGAAAACCAGATTTCGGTTCACTAGGCAACATTGTGATCTCTGTATTTCTGCTGCATCTACTGACTGCAAGTAAACACCATCACTGATGTGTGCGCAGAGGCAGGACCAAACCATTTCCTGCAGATACGGGGGCGGGGGTGTCGGTCAATATGGAGGCTTACTTTTACCAAAAACAAGTAAAAACAAAGAGATCATTCATTTTATTATTAGATTTGAAATATATTTATATACAATGATTATGGTTTATATAATGTATAATATAATATAATTTGATATTAATTTATAATTATTTTTTCTTGGAATTGTCCTAACTTTTCCCCCCTATATGGCGCCCCTGATCTTATGCATAATATACAGGAATCTTATATGTTAAAGTTGCACTTAGAAGCTGTGAAATTAATGTTGCTGCCTTAGTTCTCTATGTTGAACCAGTGGTTTCCCATCAGCTCTGTTACCAGTGCCCCCTTCCCTGTTGAGGATGAACATGTTGGAAATCTCCCTTTAAAACTGATCCGTATATTACAATGTAAAATAGGTAGAGATGGACAGAGACTGAAACTCAGCATATGGTTGATCTCGTTTGTAGTTCTAATATTGTCTTCTAGAGCCAGAGAGAAAATTGGATTCATGCCAAGCAGATAAGGCTACGATGATGCATCATTCTGAGACCAAAACAAAAAACAGACTCCAACTGACTCAGACCTCCGAAGCAAGATTAACCAGATTAACGAAACAGAGAAGAGGGAGAACGAGCGCGGTGGCTGCACCGGCTCAGATTATTATTGATTTTAGAACCTTTAGAAACATTCAAAGAACCAACAATCTCAACGAGCTTGGGTCAAGAAAACCACAAACCACAACCTTCACATCATACAGAGGAATTCTCATGACCTCTCATGAACGTCACTCCCTCTCCCCCAAAACCACACACAGACACATTCCAACAATCGAGTCACCATGCCAATGATCTGACTAAAAAAAAAAAAAAAATAATTCCACAACACGTCACCCTCACTCAAATTAAATCTGAACCCAAAGTATTGAGCTGGTGTCAGTCTACAGGAACGATGATGAGAATCAAATAAAAAAAAAAGTATGTTCAATAAGGACTCTTTGGTTACCATGGTGACAAATTAATTAACGGTTGTTAGATTTGTAAAAAAAAAAAAAAATAAGTCATGCGGCTGGAACATCTCACGCTTTCCTGAAGATTTACTTGAAAGTATCCGTTAATCAGTTAATCAATCAATGAATGTCAGAACTGTAGAGACACCAGGGGTCTAAGACGACCCAACACGGACACACACAGTGTTTCCACACTACAAAGTACGTATTCCACTTGGTCTCACACAGATCTGTAATTGATTCTGTCAGCTGACGGTGTGAACACGCTGGCTCGCCCGAGGCAGCTCAGATGTTTGAGGAGTTGAGCCAACAAAAACATCTGCAGCCAAACTAACATTCCACCTGTCAACCGTCTGCATTGTAGAAAAATAAATACACCTTAACGAAACATGACGTGTTCAAATAGAGCTTTAAGTTATCTTTCAAATTGTGTTAGAAGTAAAGTGATCGCACCGTGAAAGTAGCAGATAAATCAAAAAAAAAAAAAGAGTGAATATGTTGAAGTCTTTCTTGGAGTGAAGCAGGCAGCATCAGTCTGGTAATCTGACTAAAAACACACACGAGTCTCGCTTTAGTAAACTTAAAGATTCAAATTAACAATTAAGATTTAACAATTCCCCGCGACCCTGTATGCAGGATAAGCAGTTGACGATGGATGGATGGATGAATTTAACAATTAATGATTATTTCATTGATCAGCCTCTCGACTGTTTTGAAAAAGCCTGCTGCTCTGAACCGTAGCTAACTTAGCCCGGCTTGTGACACTAATAACCTTTCACAAAGCACCGTCGTCATACATCAACAGGAGATTTATTTATCTTATGTTATATAAGTTAATAGTAAAAAAAGGGGCCCTCAGATACATTTTATACCACTCTGAACAGCATGACGATGCTCTTTTCACACTGATGGTGTTTGAATGGTAAAAGTCAGAACAGAGAAAAGTGTCTCCTGCTCTGCTGAGTGAGTCTCTGCCAACGGAAACTGCTGCTGGAACAAATGTGCAACGGCTCTTCCTCTACAGGCTGTTTGGTGTGTGTGTGTCAGGGGAAGGGTGGGGGGTCTTTCTGACAGGTGGGAGGGGTCACATCTGTTTCCTGCTCCACGCCAGAGAGCAGAAAACTCCACTCTGTGCTGCAGAAAATATCTACAACACAACACTTGACCTTCAGTTCAGTCTTACAGAAAAACTAACCCAGAAGCACTCGAGCTGCTGTGATGTGTGATTTCATGACTCTCTTTAGTTGTTTTAGTGCGTCTTTCTTCAGTGTGAGGACCAGTTATTTCAAGAGAGTTAGTAAAATGTTTCAGAGATCAAAAACATCAACATTAAGGGCCCTTTGTGGGGGGACAGATCTCCCCCGGCTGCTTGTTGTCTCAAAGTTCTGTACGTGGGTCTCATGGTCAAAAGCCCTGGAAAAAGCTAGTAAGTGAACCTTGATGTCTGCATTTTTTGTCACAGATGAGTAACTGGGGTCAGGAGTCAACGAGCACCAGCAAAGTCTCCTTCACGACCCTCATACCAACCAGGGTGACATGTCAGGGGAGCTGCTCTGCTTTGGTGGACTGGTGGGGGTGGTGATGGAGCAGTGGATAAGACACATGCCTTGTGTGAGAGACCCGGGTTTAGTTGCTAGTTGCTCCAGAGGCGTGTGACCTCGGACTTAAATAGCATTTACAAGTCGTTTGGATAAAAGAGTCAGCTAAATGAATAAATGTAATGTGTTTCTATAACAATGTATTTAAAGATACAGATGTTTAAATGTTATTTAACAGGCTCGTCCAAAAGAGAAACAATACAGAAGGAAGGGGAGAGAGCATACAAAAGAACAGGAGAAAGGTGAAAAGGTAAAAGCTCCTGGGAAACTTGTTTTCAAGCCTCAAGTTGTTTTCAACAACATAAAACACTCACTCAAAATGCAACAAGTTAATGTTAAGTGTTTCAAAGTTACATTTAGAAACACAAACAGAAATCTCTCATGTGAAATAAATAACCAAAACTGGTAACTTTGGCTAGACATACTGTGTTCATGAAGGACCCCATCAGAAGATGGCAAAGAAAATATGTTTTGGAGTTTAGATGTCTGACCCTGTCGATGCACTCATCTGTGCAGCTGATCTACTGTTAACAATGCGTATCATTTATCTAGTGACAATAGCTTGAGAGCTTTTTGGCTGAATGAAGAGTGAAATGCTCCAACATTTTGGAGGCTTTAGGTCGAGAAGGTGTTAATACCATTGCTGATGTTGCTAACTTTACAGTTCACTTCACTCCAGTTAATTTGTGGGCAACTAATTTCATCATTTATCTCAAGGGAAGCGTACAAGCCTAACCAAATATCTGGAATGAGACACAGCCTAGTTTCCATCCTCCTTAATGACTAAGGAGAAATGTGGACACTGAGGCTAGACCAGTCGGGACGGGAGTTCAGTCTCTCTGCCTCAAACACAATCAGACAGTTAGTTTAAGTTGAACTGAGTCATATCAGCCCATTAGCACATTTTTCACTAACTGATTATCCTTTTGGCCAAATCCCACACTGCAAAAAATGTCCTCCTTAACCATTATTCAGTCTTATAACTTAAATAAATATTTTTCCTTGAAATGTTGAGTAATAATCCACGTTTCCAAAGAACCTGTCCAGATTCTTGTTATAAACAATTTTCCCTTGTTATAAACAAATATATTGAAATAAACATCACCATCAAGTTCTCAAATATCGGTGGAAATACAAATGAAAGATTAAACAGATTTCAGTAACACAACTCTAAACAGTAGTCACTGTGTCTGATAACTGTCTCACTGCTGTGGTCGTTCGTCCTTTTATTTTCACTGTTTGTCAGCAGTGTCAGGCTCTCGTTAAAAAGGCTGCTGGATCCCATTCAGCTCAGTTACACCATTAAACCACTGACTGTAAATCCTCCTTTTCACTGTGACACAGACAGTCAGAGCCCATAAACAGCTGACGGAGGGGCTCTGTCTGCAGTTCAACACTTGTTGTTGGTACAAAGAACGATCTGCTCTTGTCTTGGTCAGTTGGCTTCAAAAATTAAATTAAAACACTTGAAAAATATGAAGGCATTATGAGAAAACCCTAATTTTACAGCAGACTGCCATGTTTTATTTCACATATAAAATATGGTTCTGTTCAAATTACTTCTGATGTTTAAAGACAACCTGTGATAGACCTGTATTTTCAGGTAATTTGGTTGGTTTAAGGGATTGTAGTTTGAGTCTTTTCACTTTTTGACACAAAATAAAACAAGTTGGAAGAAAAACATCTAGTGACTTTCAAGATAACTTAATTTCAGTTTGAACAATTAAACAAACATGTTAGATGCATGTTTCTTAAGAGCAAAGAACAAATAAAATACACTTCCTGCAGAAACCATTGCTGCATTGTTATATATTTTTTTGAATTGAAAAAGTATTAAACCCTGCAGTGTGCCACATCTGATAAAGATTTAATAGAGTGCATTATATTTACATCAGCACATTCTCTGGCATGAGAACCAGCCCAGTACAAACCACAGCTATCAGACCATATGACAGACATGAAGCAACTTCATGGGCCATAGGTTTGGGCGATATGATGATATATACTGACTCTGTATGAGTAAATTGTCTGTGTTGTAAAGCCAAAGCTCACAACTTGGGTGCTCACACTTTATGTGTATTGGGCGCTGCGGACCTTTCTGACCTGTGTACAGACACTTCTAAAAAGAAAAGGCACCAGCGTTTATGAACTAGGAAGACGTGGACATTCTGGCTTGTCCATTTAGCAGAGAGAACTGGAGGTAAGCTAGCTATGTTTTGATGTATAGGTTGTTAACTTGATAGCCAGCCTCATGTTGCCATAGCACTTTCAGATGCAGTTTGCCACTTTGTGCAGGCGCTGAGAGAGAAAAAAAGAGGTGATGATGGGAATCGACTGTGGTTCTGCTTCAGCTGGCCCTCCTTCCAAAAGTTATTAATCAGTGTTACAACAAAACCAAAGACTTATAAGTTATGTTATTCTGTTAACATGTTTAATCATTTATTAAATACATCCAGCATATAAAAAACTAAACTAAAATGTAATCACATGTAAAAATTATAAAAAATAAAAAAGGTTTACAAAACAATTTACTTTTAAAACAAAACATACTAACAGAGTCAAACATGACGTGCTCTCTCTCCTGCTGACAGCCATTTAATTTAAAAAAATGCACACAGAGCAGCGGACACGAGTCGCCTCTATAATGATTGGTAGTCCCGCCCAAAAGCATACACTGCATTATCGTCCATTTCCCCTAAATAGGACCATAATTTACTCAATGAACATCATGTTGTGTTGAAGAATACTAGCGACCATGAACTCATTATGAAAGTGTTTCCTGAGGTAATAATTCAGCTGAGAAGTAGCTCTGCTGGCCGTAATAGAGAATGTAGGTTTAAGATCCGTCTGCATGGTTTCACTTTCAGACCCACAGGTTGCTGCTTGATTGAGATTAGAGAAATAACATTTGACAACCAATCGTCACATAACTACAAATCTGAATTGGACAACGTTTATTGTCGAGCCCTGCCATGACAGAAGATTTTAGTCATATGGGTCAAAACAGGGCTGAAGTTGTAGCCCACAGCTCACTTATGGGCTCCAGAGCAACATTATACTTCCTGGTTTCATGTCCAAGCATTATGGGAACTGTAGCTCAAAACGAGAGTATGATTATCCCGAATAGAAGTAGGGGGAAAAAAAATAATAAATAGGAGGAATTAATTATTATCACCCAGTTTTCACTATCAACAACAACAACATTTGTTTGGAATTAGGAAAAATATAAAGTTGAACAAACATAATGAAAAGTGAAATTCAGTGTCTCACTAATATTCATTCTGAGGAAAGACCGTGACAGTGATGACAAAGATGCTGTGATGAGTTACTGACCAGAGCGCAGAGCAGATCCACGGCCTCCAGCACCAGCTCCTGGTGTCCGACCCGCAACACGCCCAGAGACAGCAGCTCCTGGTGGGACATCCTGAGCAGCTTCTCCCCGTCCACCTGCTGTTGCTGGAAGGACGAGATGTACGGCTGCAGGCTGTCGTCCAGACCTGAGGGACAGATGGAGACATCACACTGAGAGGGGACACCAAGGTAAGCATAAAGAGAGATAAAACTCCCTCAGCTTAGCAAAGCATGTCTGTGCTTTCTGTAGGTCGTTTTTGGTTTTATTGACAGCGTTAAAGCATTAAATAGGTAATGAAAACAGTTATAATATTAATCTGCCCTGAGTGCAGTACTGCACAGGGAGGAAGTAGAAGACAAGTACTGTGCATATGCGAGAGAGTAAAAGATAGACAGTTTATTTCAGCAGCTGAGTTTCAGTGAAAGTCGGCTCTATTATGATCCATTCAGGTTTGACAGCAAACAGAGTTGCTGAGTCAACACGGACATATTGACTCTTCCTACAGATCCATCACTGCGACGGCCAGCAGCCAACACCGTCCTGCCACCTCACCTCACCTCAGGATCAACGGGACAGCCCTGAATATAGACGTGCAATCCTACCGTCCCGCACACAGAAGGTTTGATCCCTCATCGGTTACATTCGTCACCATCAACTATTTAGCTTCACCCCAATGTTAGAGCAAAACCGTAATAGCGTCTCTACATTTCTATATGTGTAGCCTTTAACCACCAACAACCAACGAACATAATAAATACATCATAAGGTTTACCAAAATTAACAAACTGACAAGATTAAAAATGTAACAGTTATGAGAGAAAACACGCTTTCTGCCTCTGATACTTTTGCATGGACACTGCTAATATCCAAAATTCAACATCTTCTGTTTATTCAGCATCAGTGCAACCTTTAACATCCACTTCATTTAAAAAATATTGAAATATTTAAAAAGACATAAAGCAAAGCTCTCTAAAGCTGATTTTACTATACCAACAGAGCAGATTCCAATCAAATAACATAAGAACTGTCACTGTCTGCATTTTTAATAAATTCATCCAGCTGGACTAATAAAACCTGGAGCATTCTGGACCGGAGGGATCCCACCTTCAAGCCCCGTGACCTCATGTGAGCATGAGCGAGACACCACCAGCTCCAGCGGCGCCACTCTGCGGCCGACCCTGAACCGCGACCTCTGATCTCTCGGTGAAAAGCAGCAGCGGGAGACAACATAAAAGAGTTCTCATCACTGGATCAATGGAGGACCATCAACATGTCCAGCACATGCTTCTACTGACACACATCAGTATGAGCAGACACCGCGGGCAGTGTCAGCATGTGTCGGTTTCCACACTGTAGTCAGCGCATTATTGGACAAGGATTAGTCTTAGCTAACAATCAATTAATTCATTTCAAGTTTTCAATATTTCTCAGTTTTATACTAAATTCTGGTTAAATTAATGGTCATGTTTTTAAAACCAAAGATGAATATTAGATGTCACAGCACAGAGCAGCTTTTTAGTGGCATTTTTGTCTGTGATAAACTATTTAAGATAACTGAAAATAAACTGCACATTGTTACTAGACTTACAAACTAAAACAGCCAACATTTCTGGATATTTCACTACAGCAGAGAGGTTCAAATGTTTCTTATTTTGAATTATTACATTCGAAAGTCAGAACTGTGTTGAAATTATTTGGCGATTAACTGATTGACAGATGACAGACTGAATGGCAACAATTTCGTTTAGGAAAACTAAGCAAAAATGCTGGAAAGATGATATATTTGCTGGGTTTTCTTGGTCTGCTATTATAGTAAATTAAATATCTTAAGGGTTATGGACAGTTAAACATAACAAGCAATTTTAAGATGTTACCTCGGGCTCTGGAAACTTTGCACTGGACATTTTACAGACCCAACACCACCAAATCGATTGGCAGTTTATTCAATAGTTAATATAATCACCAGTTGCGGCCCTGTTGGTCATATTTGGTGCTGTCCATCCCTGGTCAACACGCATTTAAATCGTAGCGTAAAAGTAAAAATAACTAAACTAAAGTTAACTGAGAATACATTTGGACACTAAAACAGAATCTCAGCAAGAAAAACATAATATGAATCACCAAGTATTGATTCATTAACAAGCTAACATTAGTACCCACAGAGTTGCGTAGAGTGAGGTAGCAGTTCGACTCCCACAATGTTCTCCTAAACTAAAAATACACAAAACTTTTGCACAGACGCGTCCACCAAATGGCAGATGTTGTGAAGCACACAGCACCGGGCACGGACATCAACTGGTCAACAAAATGCCTGAGCTTGTGTGAACAGTGGAGAAGAAAACAACTGCCTCTGCATGTGGTCATTAAAGTGTTCAGAAGAAACTCAGACTCCTGTTTGTCTTCAGACGGACACGCAGGACGACAGATGGCCGACACTCACGCTGACAGCAGGGAGGAACATTCCTCCTTAACTAACTGCTGATGTGACACCTCTGTGTTTTCAGCCGCCAACACCTCCGACACCGAGAATAATGCACCGCGAGTGTAACGCAACACAGCAGGTTTGTTTGTTCACTCATGTCTTTATGTTCAATTAAGTTAAAAGGACGCAGGGTAACAACCAACGACCTTAACCTTTTTAATGTCCTTTATTAAAGCAAAAATTCTCTCTGGTTGTGGCTGTTTTAAGACTTATAGGACACTAAAACCTGTTCTAGAAAAAAAAAAATCAGCTAATTGAAAAAAATAATAGACAGATTATCAGATCGTAAAATTAACAATTAGTAGCAGCTTTAGCTTTTATGGCTGCAAACACAAATTTGTTATTGACATATGGTTTGATAAATTAATTTAAGAAATAAAAGACACAACTTTGCATCACCAGATTCCCAAGTGGTACCATTTAATTACTCATTTAATCCAATAAACAGTGAAAAAAGTGTCTTCAGTTTATAATAAGAAACTAAAAAATCGTCACATTAGACAAACTGTAACAAGTTTGTTCAACTTGATCAAGTATGAATGTTCAATTTTAATTTTGGCAGTAATGAAGCATTTTCACATTGTGATTTTCACACATGATGCCATATTGATATAGGCAGTCCTGAACGTCTACACTTCTTTACTAGTTTGTTTTGGTTTCTGCTCTGGTTGAGCTGCTGCAACAAATTTGTGAATCAAGTCAGAAAACATGTTCTGCACCTGCAACTTCCTGGAAAGATGCCCAGCTGCAAAAGTCCATAACATTCCCCAACTTCCTCTAAGAAATGTTAAAACTCCCCGCCTGGGACACACAACTCAAAAAGGTTGGATGGTGAAAATACATACATATACAACATATTTTAAAGAAAATCCCTTAGAGCTTGATGGGGAGAGCTTGTGGTCAACAGGAATGTGTTGGCGACAGCCTGGATCACATTACTGACACCCGAGGAGGCCGATAATCTCTCTGCCTCACAGCAGGGTCGGCTAAATGTCACACGATGGCCAAATCACCTGCTAATGAAAGCATGACAACGCCGGGCCAAGCCTCCCTGCGGAGCACACTGCAGAGAACAGAAGCCTTAACAAGCAAATCTGAGCTGCTGTTGAGCGCCAACATGTGATTTTAACGCAAGCACAATCATCCAGGTCAGGTGAGATAATATTGATGGTTTCAGGTACAAAGTCTGTGTGCTGTTTGCTCGAGTTACTGGAGTTCATCTTATTTTAACATTTTTAAAACAAATAAAAGTGCACTCTTCACTGGTAGCAATGTTTTCAGACTCAAAAGAAGGCTTAACACATAATTTACACTGTGGAATAAGATACTTGATCCCAGCGGGATTAACCTCAAATATAAAAGAAGTCCGGCACAGTGCCAACATCACAGAGCTGGATCCAATGTTCTCATGAGAAATTATATAAATCGTTAATTTATGTGACAGCTGAGACATTTTTCTCATTCCACATTTTGAACATTGCAGTCGGATTTGGCGCCCAGCCCAAACTCTTGGAGAGCAGCTTCAAACGTCTGGCAGAGGGTGTGGACCGAGCGGGATCACCGCACCGAAAAACTGCTGAGCGGTTTGTGCTTTTGGCTTCAGAGTCGCCTCTCAAGCAGGACGAGTAATGAATCACAGCAAACCGTGGCTGTTTGCATGAACGCTGCAAAAAACTCATCTGACAAGTTATGCAACGTTAAGATAATGTACATATAACTACTCGTTTCCAAGAACTTTTAAATGAACCAGAAAATAATTCATCAGGAACAAACTGATCTGCACTGTAATCCAATTAAATCACCCAATTATTGAATTAACTTTTCCTTTCCCTTTTTAGAAATATCTATCTTATCTTTATCTATAATGTCGACTGAATGAGTAAGGATTGTTATTTACAGTGTGTTTTGAGACCAGGTTCAAACGCAGATGATGAAATCCTCACAGCCTGATCCTGTGGTGGCTACGCAGGAATGTAGGCAAAGATCCTGATGCTGGAAACAGATCAGCTGCCGAACCACAACCTTAACACGCACCCACTGTTTCATTCATCTCACTCAGATGTTAAAGACACAAACTGCCAAAATAAGATTTATTTGACAAAATTAAGGTTCCATACAAACCTTCAGCCTTCAACCAAACCTTGATTTCTACATTTGATTTGATGATTTGCACCTTGAATACGATTTACACAGTTAGTACTGTTGTCTCAATAATTTTAGTAATACTTGAGGTTAGGTTAGTGTTGCTGTTGGTTTCTCATTACTCTCTGACTTCCTGTCTGTGGCTCCAAGCCCATTGGTTCCAACTGAAGACGTAATTCAGCAGTTCAGAGATTAATCAACATTCGGTGCTTTAGTGCAGGGGTTGCCAAAACTTTCAGCCCACGAGCCCCAAAGTAATGGTGCAAGTGACTTGCGACCCCCCACTATAAACGTATACAAACATTGCGGCCAACCGCGCACGCACTATAGGCATATCCAAACACGGGCATATTGACAACACAAAATAACAACTGATTCTGTCGCTAATATGTCATAAATCTGTCGCAATGACCTCAGGGGTCAGAG